>CACRXK020000978.1:0-62881 GCA_902702795.2 Paramuricea clavata | reverse complement strand
GCGCCATAAGGATCAACACCCTGTCTATTCCCGCCATCGGCATTAAAATATAGCAAAAATACCCCATTTTCAAACCGCGATTGCTTGTCGATTCGGAGGAGCGATCTAGCGTTTTAAAGAACCAACAGAAAGAGCAAGTCTTCCTGAATTTGATGACGTGTTTTTTTTTACTTTTCTCATTAAAAAAGGTAGTTCGCTCCTGCGTTATTTCAAAGCCATTTTTTTGGCGTGTCCATTGACCCGAAACAAGCATAAATACAATGCGTAATTAGCATAACTAAAAAGCAATATCTATACCAAAAAAATATAAAACTGTTTAATTAGATGTCCAAACAAAACAATTATCATCACATACCTTCGAAAAAACGAGATCGTCAGAGCCAAAAATCGCAATATATTTCAACAACTTTTTCGTTAACGTTTGCCAAAAATCGTAATTGTGAATAATAATGAGACGCAATGCATTGTGGGAAGACCCTCACTCCTCCTCTGGCTGCTTCTTAAACCCCCCAGAACCCCTAGGCCTTTTAGCGTTATAGTGGTAGTTGGCGTCTACTTCCCCCCGAGGCAGTCGGCAGAAAGTGAAAGAGAACTGATTGAGTATATTACCAGGGGACTTGATTCTGTCTTACGCGAATACACGTCTGCTGGTGTATGCATAATGGGAGACTTCAATCAAATGAAACTGAGTAGACTATGCAGAAGATTTAACTTGAAGAAGTCTGTAAAAGCACCGACAAGGGGCACCAGAGTTTTGGACCAAATACAACGAACATGTCAGATTATATAAAGAAGTGGTGCACCTGCCTCCAGTTGGTCGCTCTGACCATCAATGTTTGTTGTATAGTCCCAAAACAATACAAACCGTGAAGCTTTCTACTCGAAAAGTGCGCCTAACGAAACCATGTAACCTAAATGCACTCGGCCTAAAATTAAACCGTGAGGACTGGAAATCAATATTTGAGGCTCGAGATATCAATAACAAAGTTAGTCTTTTTACAAATACTATAATAGACATATTAGATAAAACAATACCTTTAACCACGATACGTACCCATGCGTCTGACAAGCCATGGATGACGGCTTATATCAAAAAAGAGATTAAAGCGCTCGAGGCAAAAAGCCTATACTAATGGAAAAATGACCAAATATAAACAATTGGCTGATAAGATCATTACACTTATCAAGAAAGCTAAAGCAGAATTTTATTCATCTAAGGTTAAAAGCAAACGCAAACACGATGCAGCAAAGTGGCATAGAACGATATCCCAGTTAGCTGGCTTTGAAGGTGACAATCTAAACAACAACTTAATCTCAGACGGCACTCCCGATACAGTGGAAATACTGCAGAATATATTTACTAAACCATGGTCTAAACTTCCTGAAACCATAATCCCTAGTCTTGAAGACGTGGCGTCATCACTGAGGCAAGAAAATCCTCCTACTCCCTCAATTGGACAGGTTAAGACTAAACTCTAAAAAAGCCACCGGGTCCGATGGGATTCCCGCATGGGTGCTTAAACGATACTGTGAAGAACTAGCGCCCATCGTTCATGACATTATTTGCGCCAGTATAAAAGAATGTGAATATCCAACTGCGTATAAACATGCCTTAGTTATCCCAGTTCCGAAGGTCAATCCACCAAGAGATATCGAGAATGACTTTCGCCAGATATCCATCCTTCCCCAAATGGCTAAAGTGCTGGAAAAGCTGCAGCTCAAACTGAACCTTCCCAGTTCACGTATAAATGATAATCAGCTGCATGCCTTTACAAGCAAACGATCACCGTGTCCGCACTCACCAACATCTCGCAGAACTGGTTTAATGCGACTGACAATACGCATAGCGCCAAAAATGGAGTTCATGCACTATTCATAGATTTTCGCAAAGCGTTTGACCTTGTTGACCACGGAATTCTACTTCGTAAGCTCGCAGAAATGAATGTAACCAAAGCCTTTTGGCTATGGACACGTAGTTTTCTGGAAGATAGAAAACAACAGATCAAACTAGCAGGAACCCTATCATCGGTCAAACCTTGTCCTGCAGGAGTCACACAAAGTTCTGTGATGTCCCCAGCTCTTTTTAATATTCACATTAACGATATTGAGAACTCAATCCCAGATGGATTATCCATAAATATATGCAAATAAGCGGATGATTGTACACAGGACGAAGTGGTGTCACAAGGTTCATCCAGCCATATGCAGGAGGCCCTTGAAGCAGTGCAAGAATGGTCTAATAGGAACAAAATGACGATAAATTCGAAGAAAACAAAAGATATGTGGATATGTTTTAACACAGCAATACCGGCACCAGAACCATTGGTCACTGGAAACGAGGCAGTGGAAAGAGTAAATTCTCATAAACTGTTGGATGTCTGGCATCAAAACAATTTGAAATGGAACTGTCATGTTAAGAACATTGTAAGGAAAGCAAATAAACGAATGTTTAGTCTGAGAGAATGCCGTAGAGCGAATCTTCCTCCTGAGGTCGGTATTACATGTTATGAATCCAATATTAGACCTGTTTTAGAATATGCAGCTCCGATATGGGGTGGTTTACCACAATATCTCATTGATGAAATAGAGAGCATTCAAAACAGATGCATCAAAATCCTCGGCACATCTCGGTGCAACTTTGAAACGCTAGAACAAAGAAGGGCACACCTAACTGTTAAGGAATACCAAAGAATTCTAAGTGATCCGACCAACCCATGTAATAAACTTATCCCCCAACCTTTTATCCATGAACACGATCTAAGAACAACAAATAATCTACCATATATTGTATCGTATACTAAAAGACACCGGCAATCCTTTATACCTAGAGCTATATCCCTTTTAAAACAGTCCTAAATTAATTTTATAGAATATATAACTAGTATAAACATTTTTAGCAACATTGATGTAAATAATAGTAAAATTTCTTCTTATCAATTTTAACCTTAGCACTTCTTGTAAATCCATTGTACTTTTCTAACCAAAGATGGATATTAAATGTTATTACTAAATGTTATTATTTAGCTATGCCTACTATAAATGCACTGCGAGATATCTTTAGCCGCCATGGTCTTCCGGAAATATTAGTTTCCGATAACGGACCGCAATTGATTGCTGGCGAGTTTCAACAGTTCTGCCGTAACAACGGAATTATGCATCGAACTTCTGCAGCCTACAAACCTTCAACGAACGGTCAAGCTGAACGAGTTGTTCAAATTTGGAAATAGGCGATTGAGCAAGCTCGAATTACTAAACAGGATGTGAACGTGGTTATTGCTAAGAGCTTACTAGTGTATCGTAATGCACCACATTCTACAACGGGTGGGCACCTTCAGTTTTACTTATGGGCAAACGTCTGCGAACACGACTTGATCTAGTGCTTTCCTTCCCCTGGCATGCATAACCAAGTTCTACTTTTAAAGAATTACCTCGAATTCAGACATGCCCGTTGTTGGTTCATCTCTATTCTCCATACTGATCCTAAAACAAAACAATTTGGACCCTGCAACCACCATATTGAAAATTGAGTACAACTACATGTCATATAAAGGAGATGGAATGTGCATAGGGTACCGATGCAGGACTGACAAAAATGGTTTGCTGATTCCGTTATTGCTTTGCATATTTGTTGTGCTGTTTAAATTAAGGTGGCACGATACAGTTTTTAAAAATGGAAAATTCACCATTTCGATCCGTATTTCCCGACAAGTCATGTTATCAGTTTGTAATATTATATGATCGCCGAGGAAAACCGGCACAGAACGGATGCTGAGATAAATTTAGGCCTAAGTGTTTGTTTTTGTATGGTTTACTATTGTGGTTTATTACATTTTATTATATAAAGTTAAAATTATAGTGCTTTATAGAGATTTCGAGCACTGATAAAAGTGATAATCTCACATGTGAGATTCTTCATGATAATCGCTTTTCTGTAAAAATTATCGCTTTTTAAAGACTGTCCTTTATATAATAAGTAGAAAAATACATGGGTGCTTGGCACATGTTCAACACTCGAAATAAATCTGGAATTTCCGCGCACCCATGTATTATTCTCTATATATACGAATTTTACCATTGATTGAAGTAATTATACCTTTGCGCGGCATGGTTTGTGTTTGTCAGGTTTATTTAAATGACTACATTGAATTTAGATTTATTTTATTCACAATAGATGTTTGTTAACAAATATGTTGTGATATGTGTAAATATGTTCTACACCGCCATTGCAAAATAGATATGTTTTGATAATTTTCTACTAAAAATGACAACAATGACGTCTCAATATGACGGATATTTTGGCTTTAAAATAATTCAACTCTAGACGAAATCAATAACCCCCAATAAAAATGCATGATTTCTTTTAGTATGCTCAATTTGACAATCATAAAAAATATCGGTTGACCCAAACATTTCCAATTTACGTAAATGTGAATATTCAAAATATTTTTTACTTAATTTTTTGTTTAAATTGTCAAAATAATTGAGTACACTAAGGGAAATCATTTCGTGAAATAAAATTCAGTGGTCACCGCGATGTCGTTTTTGGATTAAAGCCAAAATATCCGCCATCTTAAAACTTCATTGTTGCCATAGAAGCGGCAATTGAAAAAAGTTTGTTATTTTTGTTTCATTTGAAGTCTATGCAAAACAATTATTCACGTCACTGTCGGTGCAAGGATATGGCGTCTGGGTGAATATCCTTACCCCCACTTCGATGTATCGCTATTAACTATTTACAAAACTTTAACATAGCATGAAACATACTGTACAGTACCTCTGCTTGCGATCTCTGTTTATTTCCAAAGTGTCCTTAACTTCAAATTTTATTTTTAAATCTTCTACCTCTCCGCCAATATTTCGTAGCTCTTCCAAGAATCTTCTTTTAAGATTTCCACATTTGTAACTATCTAGTAATTCCTTCACCCGCGTGACTGTGAAACAAGCAACATCAACAACTAGGGATCCCTGCCTAAATTGAATGTACCAACCAAAGACAGTTCTACACACGCCAAAAACCATATTTCTGCCTCTTTCATTGCCGCAAAGAACGCCCAGTGCGAAGCCTACAGCTACGCCGCCTGCTATGGCTACCACACGTCCAGTGCAGTTGAATCTTAATATCAATCCATTCTGCCCACACAGCTCAACATTCAAACCGTCGTTTGGTATTTCTGCTTGCTCTGGAGCAGCTGCCATGCCAAACTGGATTTTATTAAATTTCCTGTAAAGACAAAAAAATATGCACAATCTTGACTCAATATTATTCGCCAAAGGAGTGCAACGATTCACAATTCAGGCTTTGAGAAACCCAGTTCTTTTGAGGCTTTGCATTGGCTAAATCCGAGGTAATTCTTTACCTTTAATTCGCATACACAACGTGGAACTGCGAAAGACATTGGCAAGGGAAGTGAAAATAGCGTAGCAAGGATTTTGTTACTTTTCATCATGCCTAGGACATGTCCTCTTCACGGGGGCATCCCGATGGTGTTCATGGTTACTGAACGTTGCGTATTTCTGCATGTGGAAAAATGAGTAACAGAAACTATTCTATTTTTTTACCTTTTTGTACTTTTTACAGCTAAATAGTTTTGACCGAAAAGTTTGCGGATCAAACAATTATGCATAAATTACAAACTTACCAGAACCGTACGAAGGTTTCTTGGCGTTTTTCAGAATTTTTTGTTTTGGCGCTGAGTTCGACCCCTAATTCTTCGCACAAAACTGCTAGAATCTTTGCAGAAAATTTTGGGACACTTTTGTTAAAATGTGACAAAAATTCCCCCTCCTCCTTTTACAATGTTGGCTTTATCACAAGTAATCCTGATCAAGTGGAATAAATTACTGTAAAATAACGGAAGTGTGAAACAACATTGAAAAGGGGGATGGAGCCATCACCGAATGAGTTTGAATGCTTTTTCAGCATCCATTCATTTGTGTAGTAGATATTTTAACAAGTAGATTGTGCCGTAAGTAGATTGTGCCGTAAAGGACGAGTACAATATTTGTTTTGTTAACCTTTTAAAATAATTTATGATGTCGCGTGACTATAAGAATACAATGCCGCAACAAGCAAAAAATACTGGTCATGTGACTAAGGCACAATAACTCAAAGTGCAATTGTGTAAATATCAATGTCATATGCAACAACCTGCCAAATGCAGTACTATGCAACCACCTAACGCGGTCTCTGCCATGAATAACGCCATGAACCAAGATATTCTTGGTAATTGCAACTGGTATTTTGACATTTTTTTGTTGTTGAACCCAAGTAAAACTAAATTGACTGTCTAAGGTAGCAGACAGAGGGCAAAGAAGTTGCCGGAATTTCACCTCTCACTATTGGGAGAATTTTAGTACCAGTACAGTCTGTGAAGGACCTCGGAGTGACTTTGTTAAAAACAGCATGTTTTTAGACTAATAATTTACAATTATTCGCGAAGACGAGGTGATTATCGGGCGGGGAAATATTCACCGAGACGAAGTCGGGGTGAATATTCCCCGACAATCACCGAGCCTGCAAGAGGCGAATAATTGTTGCTTTTGTGCTTTTGGGACTGGATTTATTTTAATTTCGCTTATTTCTTTATCAGAAACTTCCACAAAACGGCTAGCCACCATTTTGCAAATTTCGGTTTTGTTATATTCACCTGTAGGTGAATATAACAGCTTAATACGTCGAATTTGACCAATCGACTTGTAGAATTTGTTATGTTCACTTGTGCAAAAATACTAATGATGATTAACTCGCTGGTATCTAGTAAATTATATTATTGTTCTTACGTTTGGTCAAACACTTTGGCCGCCTGCATGTGTTGTCACGAATGCTGGAAAATATGATCATATAAAGCCAGCTTTAAAGAGCTTGAAGTGGACACCGATCAAAACTTATTAGTATTTTAGAGACGCTGCACTGGCTTTTAAATGTATTATGGGTATGGTCCCAGAATATCTAAGCCGCAAATTTAGTACTAGGGGTAGCAAGTGACTGAAAAACAAGGAATTTCGAAAAATTACATACTCCATTGTGTAAGACCAAGACAACTAGGACAAAGCTAATTTTCTTATAGAATTGTCCACATTTGGAATAACTTGCCGTCCTTTACAAAGTGAATAATAATAATAATAATAATAATAAACATTTATATAGCGCACAAACCAAGACTGTTCTGGGCGCTTTACAGTAATACAAAATCCAATCTTGAAACTAGTGTTAAGAATGTTAAAACTATAGAATACATCATACACTATTTAAAAACAAGTTAAAAAGATATGTTTTAAGAAACTTCTTAAAAATGGTTAATGATTCATACATCCGAAGATGAACAGGTAAATCATTCCACAATCTTGGTCCAGCAACACAGAACGATCTGTCTCCGTATGTCTTTAGTCTAGAATAAGGAATCTGGAGCAATTCATTTCCATTTGATCGAAGAGTACGCTGCGAAGTACGACACAGCATAAGTTCCTTCAGATACGATGGAGCAAGATCATTAACAGCTTTGTAGACAAGAAGTATAATCTTGAATTGAATACGGTATTGGACAGGTAACCAATGCAATTCAATAAGAACTGGGGTGATATGCGCCGATTTCTTAGTATCAGTTAATAAACGAGCTGCAGTATTTTGGACTCTCTGAAGCTTCTGAAGCAAATATTTGGGTACACCATACAACAGGGAGTTACAATAATCCAATCTTGAAGTTATAAATGCATGAATAATTATTTCTAAGCAATTTCGAGGTAGATACTTCTTAATTCTTGAAATATTCCTAATATGGTAGTAAGCTGACTTGCAGATAACATTAATATGTTCGCCCAATCTGATCCACTCATCAAAAATCACCCCCAGATTTCTTGCTGAAACAGTTGGCACAATTTTTTCCTTTCCCACCATGATATAATTTAAGGGAGGCATCAGATGATAGCGTGAATGGACTAATATAAGCTCCGTTTTGCCACTATTTAGTTTCAATTTATTCAACATCAACCAGTTTCCCAATTCAAGTATACATTCCTCCATACGGATCTTAGATGATATTAAATCATCACGATCATTCGTTTTGAATGCAATGTAAAGTTGCCCATCATCAGAAAAAAAGTGAAAGCGCAGATTGTGGCGCCTAGCCACATCCGCGAGAGGGGCAGTATAGAGTGAATACAACAGAGGACCCAACACAGATTCCTGAGGTACACCACAATCAAGATCACTCAATAACGAATCAGTTCCCTCAACACAAATAAACAGTTTCCTGGATGTAAGGTATGAGGTAAGCCAATCCAACACACGACCCCTTATGCCAAAGCGTTTCGATAGTCTTGTTAATAACATTAAATGATCCACGGTGTCAAAAGCCGCCGACAGATCTAGTAGGACAAGAATAACAGAATCACCGTTATCTAGAGCTTGAAGGATATCATTTTGAACCCTCAATAGCGCTGTTTCAGTACTATGACAAGGTTTATAAGCAGACTGGAATTTCTCATGTAGATGATTTTCAGTAAGATAATCAGTTAATTGAACAGCAACTGCTTTCTCAATAGATTTCGAGACAAATTTCAGATTTGATATTGGACGAAAACTGCAGAATTCTTCATAGGAAAGATTGTACTTTTTTAATAACGGTTGAACAACAGCAATCTTCAAAGAGTCAGGCATTGTACCACTTTCCAAGGAGAGGTTGATTATTCTAGCTACAACGGGTAAGATGTCATTAAAACAGTGATTTAGCATGACCACCGGGAGTGGATCCAGAGAACAGGATTTAGTTGCGATACGTTGGATTAAATGGAGCACTTCGTCTTTTCCAACCTCCCTGAAGGTGTGAAATTCATAAGGACATGAATCAGCATCAGGTATAGGATTTTCTATGTTTTTACTCAAGAGTTCATCTTCGATATCACCTCGTATTTTAACAATTTTCTGAGTGAAGAAATCACTAAATGAGTTGGCAAGTGACATTGGGTCAGCAGAAGATGGATAGCGAATAATCGTATTTGTATGCAGCAAATTGCTTACAGTCTTGAAAAGGGTTTTTTGATCAGATGATCCATTATTAATTAAGTCGGTATAGTAAGCCGATTTTGAGGAGTCGATAAGTTTATTTACAGCATAACATTGTTGTTTATAGCGATTCCAATCAGCATTCGTCCTTGTTTTATGCCATTTTCTCTCAAGTTGTCTCCGAATTCGTTTCTTATCATTGATTTCGTTAGTATACCAGGGTGCCTTAGGGCGCAATGTAATTTCCCGGGATTTAATTGGTGCATGGTTATCTAAGATAGTATGAAGACAATCATACTCATTCACCAATGATACCAAATCCATAGTCGTAAAATTCTTAAGAAGAAAATAATTTAGTACATCCGTTTTGAATTTATGAATATTAACCGCCCGCAAATTACGAAGAAGCAAATGTTTCTTCACAAACTTCGGTTTCCTAATCAATAGTTGTAAATGCACAACTGAATGATCAGAAATCAGAGGATCGAGGATGTTGTAATGGTTAACAATGTTTTCTTCAGATCGCGTTATAATTAAATCCAGTGTGTGACCACTTGCATGTGTTGATCCAGAAATGTACTGCTTCAAATCAAAGGAAGCGAGAAGATCCACGAACCGTTTGGTAAGAGGGTCATTAGGATTGTCCAGATGAAAATTGAAATCTCCAGCAATCAAGAGTTGCCCGGGTGATACAATAATTCCTTCCAAAAAGGATGAGAACTCTTCAAAGAATAGAGTAGATGTCAGTGAGTTAGCCGATGAAGGAGGCGGCCGATATACAACAATAATTCTAATATGTAGAAAGTTCAAAAAAGAACTGTCAAGGTATTCAAATGACCTAAATACCTCCTGTACATTACGCTTAATATTAAGACTTTCCTTGAATAAGAGACCAACGCCCCCACCGATTGATCCATGTCTCGGTGTATGCAGAAAACTATAACCTGTTGGGCATAGATCCCCAATAATTAAATCGTTCCCACTTGGAGGGAGCCAAGTTTCCGTCAAAGCAAGAATATCAGTATCTTTATCCACAACAAAATCTTTAATAATCATAGTCTTGTTTCTAACCGATCTGGCATTAAGAAGGGAGAAATCAATTCTCAGCGAATGTTTAAGAGGGGCTACCTGTAAAAACCGATAATCTTATAATTTAGTTGTAAAAAATTGAAATTTATTTTAAGTCGCAAATGAACCTATTTATTTTCATATTAATCTGACACTGCAATCGACCAACGAAAAATTCGTTGGCTCGAGCGGGATTTGAACTCGCATCTTCGGGTATCTAAGCCGCCGCTCTACCTATTGAGCTATCGAGTCGACAGGGATTGGTAGCGAGTCTTATCCAATTTAAGTGCACGAAATATTTTCGTGACGACTTATGCTTGTCTTAGAGGACGCGCAGTGTTTCAATTCTATTTCAGAACCATCCTCAGAGATACGAAAAACTAGTTTCATTTTAATCTGATACTGCAATCGACCAACGAAAAATTCGTTGGCTCGAGCGGGATTTGAACTCGCATCTTCGGATATCTAGACCGCTTCTCTACTTACTGAGCTATCGAGTCGACAGGGATTGGTAGCGAGTCTCATCCAATTTAAGTGCACGAAATATTTTCGTGACGACTAACGTTTGTCTTAGAGGACGCGAAGATGCGAGTTCAAATCCCGCTCGAGCCAACGAATTTTTCGTTGGTCAATGGACCATTTGCATTATAGACTAAATTTTGATCCAGACAAAAATTTCATCACAGCTTGAAAGAGCATCACAAAATTAGTAATATTCAAAAGTTTCGTTGCGAAATGTTGTAAAATGCGGATAATATAGCCATGCGAAGTTTGCCGTTTTTCAGTCATTTTGTATTACGCACGGGAAATTGACAGCCCAATCGGGTGTTGGGGCATCAATTTCCCGTTTGTAATCTAAAATGACTGAAAATTGCAAATTTCGCAAGGCTATATTTTCCGCATTTTACAACATTTTGCAACGAAACTTTGGAATATTACTAATTTTGTGATGCTCTTTCAAGCTGTGATGAAATTTTTGGCTAGATCGAAATTTAGTCTATAATGCAAATGGTCCATTGCAGTGTCATTAATATGAAACTAGTTTTTCGTATCTCTGAGGATGGTCCTGAAATAGAACCTATTTATAGTGAACTGATTTCAGGAAAAATACCACATATAGTTGGCCTGTTGAGGCCAACTCACGGATAAATCAAATGAAAGTGACAGAAAGAATTAGAGCAATTTGCAGTTGTTTTTGCAAACCGGGCACCGTGCGAATTTTGCCATTTCACCCATTTTTTGGCTTCTTTTGCCAAATCAAAAGAACAAACGCGTGCGCCAGCCCGATTTTCGAGAATCATTAAGAGCAAATTTAATCACTTGCTACAAAATTACTTCGCCAATCGTAAAATTACGAATTTATAAAATACCTTTTCCAATTTGAGTTAGTGCTTGGTGTTCATACTACATTTGCACATAGTTCTCAATAAATATGTTATTAAGCTATCGGGGCGAGATACGAGCTATCCAAGCACGAGAATGTAATTAAGCCTTCCTGTTTGCATATCATGCAGTATAACAACATCTGAACTTGAACTCTCTCAATTTCAACAATCCATAAAACAAATTAAATCCATACATTTCTATTCCTAAATCTGTATAAAAATGGCGAGGTATCAAAGTTAGTGCACTAATTATGCAGTCATACACCTTATGAGCAAACAACTTGGAGAGACAGGGCCGTCCTTTGTTAGCTTTTCCTCAAACTACTCAGAAAGCCAAAAAATATAGGCACGAGAAGCACTTTCAACGATTTAAGAGAACATGTCAACAAAAATAAAACATGAAGCGGCCACGACAGAAAAATCGATTTTGCTCAAACTTTCCCCAGATATACCTTATTATATCGGAAAATACACCATACATATGTTTAGGTCAAATGCTTTTTTAACTTTGAGAAAATGCCATTTTAACACGATCACCCTAGATCGCCATTTTGTCTGGGAAAATATATATGCGCTAACTTTACCTAACAATTTCAAGACGACGATCTATTTCTAATCGATCTAAACCTCTAAAAATTTGGTTCCCGGTTATTCAAAGGACTGGGTACGTGACTTACTGGAAATCTGAGTTACTTGTAGGAATAGAAATAATCGTAGTTTTGGAGCACACAATCTTACTTCATTTACGATACCCCCTTAAAAAACCCGATTTTCACCATGGGATAAAGCTAGCTCCAAATCGATCATGTTTCTACTAGATGGCTATTTAATAAACATGCTTTCAATTGACGTAAATACTTCTTTGGGCAAATAAATACGCGATAAACAACAACACGTTAAAGAGTTCTGGTCAACCACAATGCATGAATGCGAGCTTTTGTTTACGTTTTTCCGTTACTTTTCTCAATTGTTGCCGCCATTTTCGAGGCCACTAAAAATGGCTTTGGCCCACAACGTAACAGAAACGCAAACAAACGCACGCATTGCATTGTGGTTGACCAGGACTCTTTCATGACGACCCGCACAGCCTAAAAATTGCAACTTTTGCGGATTGAATAAGCAAAAGTCCGGAAATCAGAGCGCATTATCTCATTAAATATAATTCGAAAAACTGTCATCAATCGGTTATTAGTTTCATTACTCACAGTAGGTACTCGGTTTGAAATTCTATTATTAACAAGTTATTAATTAAAAATGCATACTGCGGGAAGCAATTTGTTATGCTCGGTTAAACATTATACAGCATAATATCAGCTGTATGACACTAATGTGTATGAATGTATGTAGATATTAAACAGAGTCAAATGTCTTACCCTATCAACAGATATATAATTATTCCATTGCAGTATTGTCTCTGGCCATTTCTTAAATCTCAGCGTGCCTATACCGAACAGAAGAAACAAGCTTTCCTCGCCACTTTTTCCTTGACAAGTTTTACTTGCTCGCGTATACGACAAAAAATTTACAAGTTTTCCGCGTGCCAAGGAGCCTTGTACAGTATATAAGCTGGTCAGTACGTATACCACACAATATCTTGTCAATGTAATGAGAGTACAGAGTATGGTATAGTAAAGTAAGATTATGAAGTCATGAGACAATTAAGACGCAAGCAATACAATCATGCATGGTCATGGACAATGCACAATTTTTGTCTGCTTCTTTTCTCAATTAAACATACAATTATAATTTATATACAAAAACAAATAACAGAAGGAAAACGTCTACATATAAACGTATAATAACGCAGCGTAAATCAATATCACTGATGTGAAAGGCATGCAATATTCGGCGGCCGCCAATCATAAAACATATATTCTATAATATGAATTAGGCAGCTGTTCTGTTGTATAATATTCCTGAAAAAATACAAGGAAAATTTGGCGTTTTGAAAGTTTAGTTTTATCCTCACTGACAATGAATTAGTTTATACATATATACTGTAATTTATATATAGAGAGGTTTCGAACCCAATGGAATTGCAGAGCCGCAGGTTCAATTCTCGCCGGAGGACCTATATAGTTGCATATATCGAAACTGCTTTTGGTTAGGTTTAAAAAAATGTTGATAACTTTCCGTTCGATTATCCATCTACAAGTATCTTCATTCTAGCTAATTAGTGGTATTCTTCTCAACACACTCGCAGTGCATTGATTTATGGTTGTTGATAAACCTGATAAAACACTCCTGCATTAAACACTACTTATTAAATATCCTATTAGAGTATATAATTGGTCTTTGATAGAGAAAACGGCCACTAGGATCGAATACACTGTATTGTATCAGTCAGATTGTATTTGCAAATTGGGTTTCTTGTTCAGGATGAGACTTACAATGAACATTTTTTAAAGATAAGAGAATTTGATGGCAAATAGTAAACAAGTATTTAATGAATAAGTGTACCAACGCTGTTTCTAAAAATATCACTTTGTACATAAATATTTGTTTTCAATAAGATGTAAGTTGCTGTGTAATAATTATGATACAACTTTCAGCTTTAACTGATTAAGCAAAGATGACTACATCTTCTTAATCTGTCAGCAAAAGATGACTGCATCTTTCTGACACAAGAGCGTCCACTAAAAGAATTCTCATAATATTTATACTGTACAACAGCAATATAGTTTTTATGCCTTGAATAGTAGCTTATGATAAAATGATAGAATTTATTGTACTTTTCATTTAGATATAAATTGCTGTGTAATAATTATGATACAACGTTCAGCTTTAACTGATTAAGCAAAGATGACTACATCTTCTTAATCTGTCAGCAAAAGATGACTGCATCTTTCTGACACAAGAGCGTCCACTAAAAGAATTCTCACAATTTTTATACTGTACAACAGCAATGTAGTTTTTATGCCTTGAATAGGCTTATGATACAATTATAGAATTTATTGCACTTTTCATTTAGATATAAATTGCTGTGTAATAATTATGATACAACGTTCAGCTTTAACTGATTAAGCAAAGATGACTACATCTTCTTAATCTGTCAGCAAAAGATGACTGCATCTTTCTGACACAAGAGCGTCCACTAAAAGAATTCTCACAATTTTTATACTGTACAACAGCAATGTAGTTTTTATGCCTTGAATAGGCTTATGATAAAATTATAGAATTTGTTGTACTTTTCATTTAGATATAAGTTGCTGTGTAATAATTATGATACAGCTTTCAGCTTTAACTGATTAAGCAAAGATGACTACATCTTCTTAATCTGTCAGCAAAAGATGACTGCATCTTTCTGACACAAGAGCATCCACTAAAAGAATTCTCACAATTTTTATACTGTACAACAGCAATGTAGTTTTTATGCCTTGAATAGGCTTATGATAAAATTATAGAATTTATTGTACTTTTCATTTAGATATAAATTGCTGTGTAATAATTATGATACAACTTTCAGCTTTAACTGATTAAGCAAAGATGACTACATCTTCTTAATCTGTCTGCAAAAGATGACTGCATCTTTCTGACACAAGAGCGTCCACTAAAAGAATTCTCATAATCTTTATACTATACAACAGCAATGTAGTTTTTATGTCTTGAATAGTATAGCTTATGGTAAAATTATAGAATTTATTGTACTTTTCATTTAGATATAAATTGCTGTGTAATAATTATGATACAACGTTCAGCTTTAACTGATTAAGCAAAGATGACTACATCTTCTTAATCTGTCAGCAAAAGATGACTGCATCTTTCTGACACAAGAGCGTCCACTAAAAGAATTCTCATAATCTTTATGCTGTACAACAGCAATGTATTTTTTATGTCTTGATTAATAACATTATTTTGTAGGATTTATTGTGAAATAAAAGTGAGCGTATACCTCTTCAATTAGTATGCATTATCACTAGAATAGTGCATCTAGTGATTCTACTATACATGATTGGTTCTACATACTCATTGAAAAAAACAGTAGAGGCAATTGTAAATCCTACCCGTGAAGGTGCAGAAACATCAATGATTTCCACAAGAAAAATGCCATCATAATCATACCACCTGCCATGACATTGGTATCTTCATGTAGTGAACTCCATTCTAGAATGCGATTCCTCCTAGAGTGTATGTGGTGTTACAAACGAATAATGTTTTATATAATATTGACATTATACAATTCAATACACCTTTTCGATAATTGCGTCACCAGTATTTCCTTTGTCTGGGAGCCTCGCTTCATGAATCAAGAAAGCCCCGTTTACACTACGCTCAATTTTTGGTACGGCACGGATAAAACTGGTACCCGTACCACTTTCATGAAAACGAGGCTCCCGGGCCAAGGAGAAATTTGTGACGTAATTATTGAAAGGCTGTTGTGTAGAGTCTTGTGGTATGGTTTGTATGGTTGAACCTGCAACTTCTGTTGTGATGCTCACAGGCAGGGTAAAAACCTTGTAAAGGTGCGATTGTAAGAATTATCACATGTAATAAAGTAAATTGTTACATTCATAACCTTTGGCTCCGATGGTCAGTAATCAAAGTACGGAATGTGTGAAACAAATAACAATAGTGCTTAAACTGTCTAATAAACACGTTTAAATATGTGCGTCAGTATGCAAATCTATCACACCTTAGGTAAAATGTTACCATGCAGTAAAACAATTATCATGCAGTTACACTTATATTCATACTTGCGCTTAATATTATCCGTAAATCATTGGCCATGCATGAGAGTGTTTTGTACACATTTTTTGTCTATTTTGGAAATGTACTTGACCAGACGACTATGCATTTGTATTAAACGAAAGAGGATATCAAATATCAACATACCCCAGTGTGTCCATGTTATGTAACCAAGTAGTGTCTGCCATCCTACGTCTGAAATTTTTATTCTGACTTTCAGAAGAAGCATATATGGTCCAATCTGGCATTTTAATAGATTTAAACAGAATTGACTGGCTTTGTTCCGGAAGAGTCGTGTCTAATGCCTCTAGTCTTGAAAATATCACATCGGTTGCCCCAATCACAACATCAGAATATTATATACCCGACAACCGCCTTCTGATGCCGATATATAATATCGTGTTCTCCTCGAGGTTCTCCTGATAGGCACACGCAACAACAGTCAGGGATTTCCGATGAATTGCTTGCCATTCGTTTTAATGCGACGCATCGCCGCGCGCTAGTTGACGCGCGCTGCGATGTAATTTTGGCGCGCACGGAGAGAATAACAATCTCTTGTTCTTGTCTTTCCATTCGAACACGCTTTGGACTTGGCTCTAGGTCGTTTCCTGCAGGGTCTGAGCCGTCTCCATCCATATTATGGCTGTTTGATGTCGTGGTCTTTAAGATCAGCGATATTTAATACCTTTTCTACTTCGCTGGAGAACAATCGTAAGGTTGCGATTCCTTCGTGCTTCTACCAGATTTCAGATGGCCAAAGAGCAAGTCATTGAACGCATTAATTCTTGCTATAGTCAAACCAATGCGAATATACTGGAAAGTATATTTCGCACATTGATCTAAGCACACAGCGGGTTTTGTTCGAAATTGGCGCGTGTTGCATGTATAACTCCCAACTACGGCGTTGACAAATGTGATAAGCCATTAGGAATTATTAAATTATTACAAAATCGGATGTAGCTTATCAATATTTAAACGAAGAATAAAACGGACATTAAATTACACTAGTATGATATAATTGGGTGAGTTAATTTAATTTGTATATGTCAACCCTCAAACGCCTGCCTTACAAATGCCATGGGAACGAACACATTTTCCCTTAATTTTTTCACACATCGTGCGGGTCCTCATGCTGCGAATCTGAAACTGTAAAGCTGACCGTTTGCTAGTTCAATACAAAGTCCCGGAGGCCGCGATGCTATACTGAATATGGAAGTGATTCAACCCATTCATAGAAATATACAATACTGCAAAACACGGAGTTGTGGATTGATAGAGATTCACCTACCCCTCCTGAAAAATACAACCAAAACGTCGACGTTTCGAGCGAAGGCCCTGATACAAAACAAACATACATTGATACGAGGCCCTAACTATAGTGAAATATTTCTATATATGACTGTAAGATCGGACTAAACATGTATAGTTACGCTGCCATATATTTACATTCTATCGGTCGACCTCAACTTCTATCGGTTGGCCGAACCGCAACCGCAGTGTCAGGTTATTTCAGTGTTATGGACAGAGCTGTAATTCAATGCCACACAACTTATAAATTCATTGATTCTCATCACCACATTTAATAGAGAGTTTACGATTCACGACGCGGCTAGAGAAGACGCGTTAGAAAGGCTTGGTGACTAGCGCGACCCAAGCCGAGAAGCCGCGTCGCCTTTTCTGGTCCCTACGTTACAACACAACGCACTAGCACAAAACGTTTATTTTGGCGGGAAAATTATAGGTTTTTCAAAATCTTTGTATTAATTTTTGTTTTTGAAAGAGCGAATTTAAATGGAAAATGTAATCAAAGGTACCATTTCATCAAAAATAAAAAGTTAAGAACTTAAATTCACGTTTTCAACTTAATTACACAAGACGCGTTGGCCGCGATAGTTACCAAGCCTTGCTAACTCGCGTCTTCGCTAGCCGCGTCGTGGAATAAAAGTAATTCATATATATAAGTTACATTTAATAGTTCTGTGATTTCCGACCATCATATCTTGCTAGACTGTGCTTGAACTGAATGCGAAGTTCCTTTAAAATGCAATGAAATTATCAGTATCATTTATATAATACCAAAATAGACTAATATTAAAATGTTTACTGTAAGCTCCCGCCATTATGACGAGTCGTATTTGCATTAAATCCCATTTACTGAGTTTCGAATTAAAATAAACTGCGATCACCGTACGAGAAGCATTTTGACGGATGTGATTTATCGAAAACATAAAGAGTGCAATGGAATAAAACGTATAGTACAATTGCACTCGCAAGAGTGCAATGGAACGTATTCCATTGCACTCTTGCGAAATGGGATTTTCTATTCAATATCACGTGACCATAAACAGCCAATTAAACGATCAGAATTCAATAAGGTATTATATAAAATAAACTTAATTGTCTTGAAATATTTTGTCGGAACGAAATATGGAAAATATTCACGCGGCTCTTAAAATACAGTCGGTTTGTGATAAGAATCAAGAAATTTAATTCAGTATGTGGCCTATTGCAATGATTAGGGATGAGCCGATTAATCGGTAAACAATCGGCAAAGCCAATTAATCGGCCATTTTTTAAATAATCGGTAATCGGCCGATTATTGCCTGATAATCGGCAAATAATCGGCCATAAGACTTTTTCTGCAGCTGTCAATCACATGCTAAAATACTGAATACAAGCGAATAGATTTTCACATTTTGTTGCAAAACCCGCGTCTTTTGTTCTTAATCACTGTCAGCAGTTGAAAAGGTCTAAAAACTAGCTCCGCATAAAGCTGACAAAATCCTGTTTTTACACCATAATCTGCCAAAACTAACTTTGACTATTGACATGCGAGGTTGAAGCAGATTTTAATCGTACATAGTGTGTACTGTAAACAATAAAAGCGCATTTACAACTTCATTGTTGGTCATGCATCTTGTGATTTTTCTCTTGCTTTTTAAAATAATCGGCAGGTACCGATTAGTTACGATAATCGGCTTATAAATAATCGGCCTCAGTAATCGGCAATTTTCCTTATCGGCTCATCCCTAGCAAAGATAATGCCATTGAAGTTCCAGTTCAGGTAAAATTCTTTCATTGACACACCACACTATACCGAACTCATCACACATTTGTGATTTGTAGTATACATTATAATTTAATAAAAAATACTTACAAAATTAAAAATATATTAAATTCTTCACAGTCTCTCAATGCAACCTCGTACCCAGGGCTAGCTGCGAATTCAAGGCAGCGACAATGTTGTTTATTGTTGTTAAACTAATTAAGTGGCAGTCCCGCTAAGAGCGGTCCGATGACTTTGACTTCGGAAAATAGATTTCCTTTATTTTTTGGGTGTTGAAAGGCATTGGTATACAAGTGTCCAGAATAAATTTATTTTTTGAAAATTCTTTTTTATGGCTTCGCTAGACGCCGAAACTCATTTTACCCGTGCAGAGCTAATTTCAAGCATAATCGAAGGTTGAATTTCGGTAAATTGTAGAGCCGCGCTGTGTCAAAACGCCGGACTATTTCCAAGTTTCAACTAGATCAACAAGTTAAGATACAATTCAGGTTCCCTGTTCCAAGAAATAAGAGCATTTGAATAAATTGTGAATAAACGACAGCGACTTGACGGCACACCGGTTTTTGCTTCTTGTTCGGTCTACAAAATTACACTAAAATCGAAGCTTGAGATCTCCAAATGGGGACCTAAAATTACGCTGAAATGTGCTTGGCTGTAATGATTTATACTTATTTTCAGAAGATCTGAAGAAAAACCTGCGGGTATGAATCTGTATTTGGCGCGAGTTAAGATTTTCTGGAGCCCATAATCAGTGATTTTGCATAATTTATAGCTAATTAACATATTTCTTGAGAGGCGCTAAAAGTAAACAATTTCTTTCTGACTAACATATCTCAGATGAAACAGACTACCACAGCTAGTAATACCCTTTTTGTAAATATAGTCGTAATGTTCTTTTCCTGACACGCTGAGAGAGCTTTGTTTTTGAATGTTATGCCACATTCATTCAGTCTGACCAGATTCATAAATGTCACGAACTTATATATTTCAAAAATATCAGTACCAGAAATCAGAATTCAGAAAGACCGATTATTCTTTCCTTGATTCAGTTGATGGCCATTAGGGACGGACCATTTGATTTTTGATGGGGGGGTGGGTAGAATCCCAAAAAAAATATCGGGCAAGCAATTCGAACTTTAAAAAAATATCGTGCAAGAATAAACGGACGAAAAAAAATATCGAGCAAGACTTTCGAGTGGTAATCCTTATTTGCCATTTGGTGCATTTTCGCGTGTAGCCCAGAGCCGCGTGTAGCCCTAGCTGGGGGCTGCAAGGTCCAGGAAATGGCATTTCAGAGACTCTAAATTTAAAAATTTCCTCGGGCCTTCGGCCCTCGCTTTCAGCCCCCCAATCAAAAAGAGCTTCCTAAAGCCCTGTAGCCTAAATAATGGGAGGACCAGTATCATTCCAAAAATGGTTGTTCTTTATTAGTTTCTTTACTCCGACTCCTATGATGAACATGTGCGTACTGGTGTAAGTGACAGTGGTGTAAGAGTACTGGTGTAATAATTAAAACATGTACATAATTATATACCAAAACAGAGATTAGTAAATGAATGATACGACATGACCAATAGATAGCTATAGCTAGTTCTGATGTGGATTTTGCTACGTAGAGGATCAAAGTTCACATTATTTTCCGAACCCCTAAACTCTCCTTTCTAATTCTCCTCTGCAAATTCTATATACCCCCCCCCCTTAAAAAAAAACCATGCTGAAGAAGACTGTTTGGTCGAAACGCGTATAGGGTTGCCTTTCCTACTCAATTTCTCTCACTCTTATATCCTCACCTTTTGTGGAGTCCCATAAAAATTTCACCTACTTTACCTCGTAGTTTCCCTAGTTTTTTTACGTACATGTTCATCATAGGAGTCGGAGTAAAGAAATGGAGAACAACCATTTTTTGAATACTGGTCCTCATTATTTAGGCTACACAATGTCTTACATCAGTACTTGTCCAATTACCTATTATATACCAAAAAATGTAAAAACAAAAAACTAAAAAATTATGTATATACATGCATACAAAAAAATATCGTGCAAGTCCTCTGACTGACAAAAAAAAATCGAACAGTGTCAGGAGGCGGAAAAAAAATATCGAGCAAACTGAAAATCTACCCACCCCCCCATCAAAAATCAAATGGTCCGTCCCTTAGTTGATTGATTTAAAAAACTATAAGTATAATAGAACATTCCATGTGTTTCCATTGCCCCTATATAGGGCTAGAATGTTTATCAATATGTTCTATTTTTCTGTGGCGACGGCATATTAACAAAATACGACACAAAAATGTACATTCCGTCATTCGAATTTATGCCGACATATCAGAATGTTATTTATGAAGTTTGAATTGAATTTACTTAACGCGAAATAAATACTAAAATAGGAATTTTCTATGCTGGGTTAGTAAAAGAAAAAGCATAATTTTAATTGTATGTAATTTCGATGAATACTATAAAAAAAATTATACGCATTGTTTTAATATATAAATTAGCTATAACATTTACATATTTATTACGATAGTAGCGACGTTTGTTTTAGCCATGTAACAAAATAAACTATAAGCATTCTGATCAGTTATTTAATAAAAATATCAAACTTGTGTCTTGTGAATTTTAATTCACAAACTTTTGAAATTTATTCTCAGCTATGGAGCTCACGAATATTTTTTTTTTCAAAGAAAAATATTGAAATTCGATTATTTATAAAATTGATATTTTTGTTAAAAATGTTAGCTAATTTATATAAACATTGCGTATAATTTTTTTATAGTATTCATCGAAGTTACATACAATTAAAATTATGCTTTTTCTTTTACTAACCCAGCATAAACTATGATTCCTATTTTAGTATTTATTTCGCGTTAAGTAAATTCAATTCAAACTTCATAAATAACATTCTGATATGTCGGTCATAAATTCGAATGTACATTTTTGTGTCGTATTTTGTTAATAGGCTATGCCGTCGCCACAGAAAAATAGAACATATTGATAAAAATTCTAGGCCTATATAGGGGCAATGGAAATACGTGGAATGTTCTATTATACTTATAGTTTTTTAAATCAATCAACTAAATCAATCAACTGAATCAATGAAAGAATAATCGGTCTTTCTGAATTCTGATTACTGGTATATTTTTGAAATATACAAGTTCGTGACATTTATATGAATCTGGTCAGACTGAATAAATGTGGCATAACATTAAAAAACAAAGCTCTCTCAGCGTGTCAGGAAAAGAACATTACGACTATATTTACAAAAAGGGTATTACTAGCTGTGGTAGTTTCTTTCATCTGAGATATGCGGTTAGTCAGAAAGAAATTGTTAACTTTTAGCGCCTCTCAAGAAATATGTTAATAGCTATAAATTATGCAAAAATCATTGATTATGGGCTCCAGAAAATCTTAACTCGCGCCAAATACAGATTGATACCCGCAGGTTTTTCTTCAGATCTTCTGAAAATAAGTATAAATCATTACAGCCAAACACATTTCAGCGTAATTTTAGGTCCCCATTTGGAGATCTCAGGCTTCGAATTTAGTGCAATTTTGTAGACCGAACAAGAAGCAAAAACCGGTGTGCCGTCAAGTTGCTGTCCTTTATTCACAATTTATTCAAATGCTCTTATTTTTTGGAACAGGGAACCTGAATTGTATCTTAACTTATTGATCTAGTTGAAATTTGGAAATAGTCAGGCGTTTTGACACAGCGTGGCTCTACAATTTACCGAAATTCAACCTTCGATTTTGCTTGAAATTAGCTCTGCACGGGTAAAATGAGTTTCGGCGTCTAGCGAAGCCATAAAAAAGAATTTTCAAAAAATAAATTTATTTTGGACACTTGTATACCAATGCCTTTCAACACACAAAAAATAAAGGAAATCTATTTTCCGAAGTCAAAGTCATCGGACCGCTCTTAGCGGGACTGCCACTTAAATGTCAATCTGGATAAAATTAGATTGTTACTTGTTTTTAAAATCCTGTTACTTGTTTTGTCCACATACGTATTTTCTCTAAGGGCAGTCACTGTTTCAACTAATTCTTGCCTTACGACTGGCTTATGTGGCATGTAGTACACTCGCTCTCCTAACGGCTCATCTGGGGCTTTCTCAATCACACCGCTTGCTGGTTGATCATCGATAATCTTCTCATACTCTTGCTTCAGGTCTTCGTCTTTCGTTGAATTTTTGTTCATGTTGAACAGTCGCCTTCTGCTTGGCTGTTCATTTGTAGTTGTCAACTTACTCCATGGAATCCATGATGCTAACTTGGGATCTGCCATCTTCTTGTCTGGTTATGTTCTCTCGAAACTCAGCAAGCACTTGCATTTGGTCATTTTCACCGCGATCTTCAACTCCGATAACATCAAGACTATAACTGTTCGTAATCGTAAACTTCTCTAGTGAACATACAGGCATCGCTCGAATAATCCTCACCGCCAAGAATGACCCATCCGAATGTTGTCTTGTGTATGGGAATACTTCATCTTCAGTTCATTCATATCTGGTCTCTTAACTGTGATGAAATCTTGAAGTCTGGAACCAGTCAGTTCGATTTCTTCATGTACTTTCCCATCAAGAGACGTTATGGTTGTTTGGAAAATAAGCATGGATTGAGTAGAGGTGCCATTCACGGTTACAATCTCGCGGGATTCATAATGAGGGTCCTGAAGGGGTAAAATGGGAACTGGGATTGATCTATTTTTAGACTGGGAAAATGGGATTTGGGTTGCTGGGACTGGGATTTGGCCACTGGGAATGGGAAATGAAGTCCTCAAAAATGGGAATGGGATTGAGGTAATGCGAGTCGATTCCCAATTTTTCTGCGTTTTGAGTATTTTAAAATACAATTTTGATCCGTTTTTGGTGTCTTTGGTCATGATTTTTGTTGTTAACTATATTATTCACAGCACTACCTGCGAACAGGCATACTCTGGCGCCCGGAATTCTGGGTTTTCTGATTATGCGTGTCTCAGAATGCTGCAAATGCCATTTCCGGGATTCAAATTAAAAAATTTTCCGTGCCTTCGGCACAAGCCCCCCCCCCCCCAATTTCATACAGTGTGCGCACTTGCACACACGGTGGCTTAAAAGTCTTAAAACTGTTTATTGTACCAATAAATAAAGGGTTTTTATTGACTGGGATTTCAATAACTCGGACTGGGATTTCTAATAAAAATCCAACTGGGATTTTGCCAAAATTTCAGGTGGGAAATGGGATTGGGACCCCCCCTTCAGGACCCTCCATAAATGTGTTGGATTCAAATCTAGTTTCTTCACAGTCCCGCGTGAAATTAATTAATAAAGTTTCGACCCGAGCCAGTGTCGAGATATATATGCCCACAGGGTTTGTTCTTTTATGTCGTGAATGTGATAAATCCAGTTAATGATGTCTTGTTCTCTTGGTTGTCTTCATTCTTATCACACAGGCTTGTGTGATGTATGGCATTACATGCACCCATAGATATCTTATATACACTAGATAGCGCATCTCTTTTAGTAAAATTGAAGCCAAGAATATTCCAGCGGTTACCCTCATTTGAATAGATGGCGGCCATGTTGGTCGTTCCCACTTGCTAATAAACGCTTAAAAACAACAATAACTTTCATTATTTGAATTGTTTAAAAACGTATTTGGAATAGGGTTAACTTAATGTTTAAGTTCCCTGTTTAAGAAATAGAAAACATACGAATCTTCTCATTTCATGGGAACGACCTGAGACTGCAATCACGGCTTCAATTTTTGAATTGCAGAATAATTAGATGCACTATCTAGTGTATATAAGATATCTATGGATGCACCACGTGGCAAACACTACTTCGGCATTGATTTCCCCTGTGCGACCACAGTTAAAACACAGATTCTTCTCAGCGAAGAATTTCTTTCGGTCGGCCAATCGTTTCACTGTTTTGCATTGATCACTCCAGTGTTCATTGTTCGCGCAAAAACACAGTGAGGTTTTGGGCGTCCGGATGACTTTTGATACCAGTGTCCTTCTGGTTTCTTGTATCTGGTTTCTTTCTGATTGTTCGCATATCATCCACTTTATTCCGTCGAAGCCACTTTTGCAAATTCTTTATTTGTACTTCCATGGACCATTCTTCCCAGTCATCGTCCGCTCGAACCAAGTCGGGTTTTATGTGTGGCAACTTGTTAGTTGTGGTCATAACAAATCCAGAAATTCCAGAGTTTGAAATGCATCGAAATTCTTATAGAAATCTTGATCGTTGTCATACACTACAGACGAATATATTCTCATAGAAATCTTGAACGTTGTCATAATTATGTCCTCTTACTGGAGTTAAGTTAATTATGGCATCCATATGGACGTTGACAACATGTTTGGGGTGATCATGCTCGCTTTTTAATCTCTCCTATATATGCAATCTTGTAACCGACTTCACTCGGTTTCAAATTAGCGATCTTTTCCCTCACCTTTGGGCTCACCATTTCCAAAAAAAAACCGTATTTTTCTTTAGCTGTTGTACTATTTTCTCTTTATCTTCGATCAGCGCTGAATATTTAGATCTTGTTTCCTTTTTCCACTGTCTGACTGAACGCGGTGTTTTGCCGTTATCGATTTTCAACTCTTCTGTTTGTGAAATAAGCTCCGATATTTTGACAATTATTTTGCCAGCGCGATTGTTTATAGCTTCCATTTCACCGTAATCTTTCGCTTGAATAAATTTCATTTGTTTCTTCTAAGAAATACTTCAACTTCGAGGTTTTGCTCGCCTGTGTTTGTAATCTCGCTCGCCTCTTCGTCGCTCATAATGATAATTGATAAAAGTCTAAAACGCATTCCAACCACTCTGTCTTTTGATGGAAACTTTCTTGGAGTTTCCCGTTGAACTTTCCGCCATTGTTTCTTCAGCTGTCCTGCATAATACCCATGATTCAACGCGGGCAGGGAAGGCATCGACCGTTTCGGAAGGTATCGACCGTTTATGAAAGGGAAAATTGCCACGGCACCACTAGTATACCGAACTCATCACACATTTGTCACTATAATATTTATTATTATTATACGGCAAGCATTTGTTTTGATGAATCGCGCAATTTGATTGGCTGCTGACGAGGCAGGATTTTCCTGTATTGCCCACGGGCAATACGCAATTTTTTTGCCCCGCGACAAGAGCCGAGTTTCAAACGGCAAAAAGTGTCTAAAAGTCTTTCAAAACTATTCAAAACGAAGAAAAATAAACCTAAACTAAAGAAAAGGAGCACCTTCTTTGGATAAAGAACTTTCTCACAGATTTATATTTTCCCCCTGAAAATTTCTGGGGGTTTTCGATAAAAAGAGATATATTTATGAGATGAAGCGAACTAAAACCGTACTTGTCCATACTGTTTATTAATTTTATTGTTTTCATATTTGTTGTCTTTGTCTTTGATTAAATGACGAAATACCTCGTATTTTTCTTGAAATACTATCCAACTGTGTTAGTATTCTATATAAAAATTGCTGTAGAGTAGTTTTACTAACCAAGCTTGAGAACATTTTTTACAATTGTTCTTTTTTGCAAATGTTTCGGACTTTGTACTTTGCCCTTGCGTGACCTTTTTTACCCATTTTTTTACAAACGTACAATGCCATATAATAAAAAACTTACTGACCTCAACCGTTCGGGCAGTACGGGAAAATATCCAACCTCGGTCTTGCTGTATTGACCTCGCTATCGCTCGGTCAATACAGCAAGACCGAGGTTGGATATTTTCCCGTACTGCCCTAGCTCACTCTCGGTCAGTAAGTTATTAGTATTTTTGCACAAGTGAACATAACAAATCCTACACGTTGATTGGTCAAATTTGACGCAATAAGCTGTTATGTTCACTTACAGGTGAATATAACAAAACAGAAATTTTCAAAATGGCGACTACCCGTTTTGTGGACGTTTACTGACAAAGAAATAAGCGAAATTAATTAATAAATTCAGTCTCAAAAAACACAAAACTTGTGTAAAAATACTAAAACAATTATTCGCCTCAGGTTCGGTGATTATCGGGGAATATTCACCTCGACTTCGTCTCGGCGAATATTCCCCGATAATCACCTCGCCTTCGACGAATAATTGTTACTTAAATAAAAAAAAACAACAAAAAAAAACTTACAAAATTAAAAATATATTAAATTCTTCACAGTCTCACGATATCTCAATGTTGTTTATATTATCTTTGCATGTCTATCAACTAATTGCTCTTTCTTAAAAATGTCAACTGGCTAATATTAGATTGTTACTCGTTTCTAAAGTCCCGCTCCTTATCACGCCACCTAATGTGGCCTACTAAAGTTCCGGTTTACACAGTTCAAATGCTTCGCTACCTTAATTCCTGATTGTGTCTGTTAGCGATAATGCAAAGCTCACATCCCTTGTGGTCGTTTGAGCAGCCTGGCCCCATTACACTCTGCGCATGTCTGGATGCGTTGATGTCATCGTGCTGTACCACATGCGTTGGTGAGAGCAAGCTAATGTGATATAAATACGAAATCTCACATATCTGCATGTCTGCAGATATTGTACCAATTTAAACTGAGTCCCGCCTTGCCCTCTCATAGTTGCAGCGCCAAGCCAGATTCGTAATTGCGTCGTGAAGGCTGAAGGGGGAGGTATCGATGCTCACAGAGTTAATTTTGGTAATGGTTTTGTCATCCAAATAAAACCATAAAATTATTAAAATAGAAAAGTCTAAAAACGAGTCAGTAAACAGATTTTGAAGAGACCTCTTCCATTTGGATGGAAGTTTTCTAAAGAACGAAGCAATTTCATTGGTCTGAACACAAACTGATCAATGTTATACTATATAGAGCCAATAAAATTCACTGTTCAGAAAGCTGTGTTAGTTATAGTTAATGCTCTTAAATCGTAACTCGTATGACTGTTTCAGCTCATTCTAGAATCGATTTCTTGGGTTTGCAAGGATTTTTAATTTCTCGTTGAAGACAACGTACTGGCAATCACACTATGTAAGTATTTGAAAAAATCTTTCCATTTGTTGTTGCTGTCATCACTTCCTGCTTGCTAATGATAACATAATGCATGAGTCAAAATGTCATCCGGAAAATATCAAAATTCAGTTTTAGGCATCTCACTCGATATAACAAATTTTTGAAGGGATTTAAATTTTGTAGATGGGAATTTCGAGTGGAATTTTTATACATTTATTAGCCCTAACCTGGTAGTTAACTTATTAACTTTCTAATGGATAGAGAACAAAGGGTAAAAGTAAAACAATCACGGGGTTGTTTTGAGAATGGCATGGGGTTTATACATCAGGAGTTCCACTGGCACAAGGAACTAAACTCGGCCCTTGGGCTTGGCTGTTTATTCTGATGATCAACGATCTCAGACCATGTGCTACCGATTACTGGAAATATACTGATGATACAACGACCTCTGAAGTAGTTGAGAGTCTATAAGAGACATACTCACTCCACCATACAAGAAAGTGTAAATTATATACAACAATGGTCGATTGGCAACCGTTTGCAACTTAATGGCACCAAATGTAAAGAGTTACGTATACACTTTGGAAGGGACGCATTAGATTTTTCGAATATCCGTGTCAACGGCAGTAATTTAGAAATTGTTAATCATGTCAAAATCGTGGCTCTAACGATTAGTAACGATCAATCGTAGCATATCAACAATATCGTTAAGAAGGCCAACTGCAAGCGGATTTATTTTATGCAGGGCCGCCGAGCGGGGGGGGGGGGCAGGGAAAATTGCCCCGGGCCCCGAGGTGCTGGGGGCCTCTGAAAATTTTTTGTTATTAGGCCCCAGTCTTTTTTGTGTGTTAAATATTTCCGCGCAAAGGACAAGATATTTGTTTTCTTGATACAGTATGTTATTACATAGAATAATTAAATGTGTAAATTACGTACGTAATTCAGCCATGGCTGCGATGTAATTTTTAATAAACCTATCTATCTAGGTTATGATTATGATTAAATGATATGATTAATGATTACGGTTATTATTATGATTATATAGGAAGAAACGTTACTCTCTCTATTTGATTGGCATCTTGGTCATCGAAATTCCCTTTCTCCTCGCCTTCGCTGGGTGGCTTCGGTTGTTTCAAACCAACGTAGAACACCCCCAACTTATTCAAAATCAAGACTTGTTTCAGATTCTGTTGCCACGTACAAAGCAAAAAGGGACGAATCAAACGTCTGTGCAACAGTATCGTACCAAATTCGAAGGACTGGATGTTCAAGATTTTCTTGCCAAAATAGAAGGCGCCGCCGCTCAAAATCTACGAATACATATCACTCACGACCAGCGAACTAAGAAATCACGCGTTGCTATAGATTATACCGAATTAGCTTTTCCAAAAATTATTGACATTTCGAAAACCAGTGGAAGAAATCCATCGAAGAAATATGCTTACGTCCATCATCAATACAATGACCAACTTTCGAAAAACACTCGCGCGTTTATTAGCCTTTGTGCGCAAGCTGGAACAACCGGGCGAAAAGTTGTTAGGCCTTCTGTCAAACAGACAAAACTTAGTTCTGACGAATCCTGGTTTCTTTTGGAAACTTATTACGATGTCAAGTACTTAGACAGCCTGCTAGCAGCCGCTGATTATGCAACTCTTGTGGACATGGCGGAGTACTTGAAGGAATGCCCATCCAACAGCCCGGATCATGTAAGCATATATTTCATTGACAACTCACAAGCATCGATGGGCTTTACTACAGCGACTCTTCGCTTGAAGGAAGATTATTATAAGGCGATTGTAAAAAACACCACTCAAAAAGGTTGGACTGAATGTTCATTTGTTGACAGAGCCATGAAGCGAACTCCTGGAAAACAATACTGCGTGAACGGAGATATTATAAAAGATTGGAAAGTATTTGAAAAAGATATCGTTAAAAATGAAAAGTGTCTTAATATATACTTATGGAGAGGAATAGATGGTGTTACATATCGTTTGAAGTTCAGTGAAGATAATATGAAGTTTTCCTCAATTGATGTTACATATGCGTTGAGACCAGGTCAGCCCGTCGTGAACGAAGTCGAGCGTTTTGCGAAAGATGCCCTTGATGAGAACTATATTGCAGTGTATGTGCGAAGTGAGTTTATGCTACGAGGTTCATCTATGGATTATCTTCGAAAATGTGTTGATTTGGTGCTCGAGGTTTGTATTCGTATTTTGTATTTTCTAGATACAGCACACAACGTATAGGTGAACAAGACGCCTGCTGAGGCGTTCACACTGGCCTCGCGGTTGGTAAAATACCATCGCAACACTTAAAGGTGCTCTACAGTCCGTATGTAAACAAAGCCTTTATTTACATTTTGTGTCCAAAATATTGAGCTTTATTCGACAACTATTTATATTTTCAAGCTTCTAGAGTATAATAAATGATCAAGAAACAATAATCAGGCTTTTCAAGAACCCAAAACATAGTTAAACTGTTTGTATCATAAAAAGTGGGCTCCTTTGTGCACATGCGCAGATCGAACTGTAGATCACCTTTAAAAAATAATTTGAAACATGCAGATGTTCTTCACCTCTTGACCGCTGTCACTTCATGATCACAAACATTCAGAGGACGGCACAATAAAAATCCATACAAAACCAATAGAGTTCAGCGATATATCGAAAAACACAGAAAAGTTCAGGCGCATGCGCAATGAAATATAATAAAACACGTCCCACAATTACAGCGTCTACGATTTGTAACGTAGGTAAACACGAAATTCGTTCTGATTAACATTGTGTAGAATTGGTCCTAATAATAGTCGTGAGCATGTTTTAGCTAAATTGCGCAATCCTGAGCCCACGATGCCGCAATGGAAAGTCACACTTGCGAAAAACAAGAAAAAACCCCCGAAAAATTCCTTGCATTTTCAGCAAGGGCAAATTATGGCACTGGCTGCGGCCAGTGTAATTAGTGCCCGTATTGGAGAAGTGTCCGTATTAGAGAGGAGTCTGTATTAGAAAGGTATATGTACGTATTAGAGAGGTATACGCGTATTACGGTATTAGAGAGATTTACGTATTAGAGAAGTGTCCGTATTAAGGCCTGATTCCACGGGCGCTTTTTCTCGGCGAAATGCGAAATATTTCGCCTGTTTCTTTTGAATTGTGGGCAATCAAGTATCAATAATTTATTCGAGTGGTCGCAATTCAAAAGAAACATGCGAAATATTTCGCATTTCGCCGAGAAAAAGCGCCCGTGGAATCAGGCCTTTAGATAGGTGTACGCATTAAAGACTAGAGAGATGTCCGCAATAGAGAGATGTTCGTGTCAGAGAGGCATGTGCGTATTATAGAGAGACGTTCGTGTCAGAGAGGTGTCCGTATTACAGAGGTGCCCGTGTTAGAGAGGTGTACAGTACGTATCAGAGAGGTGTACATATTACAGATAAGTACGTAATAGCGAGATAGGGAGGTACAGTTCGGCTGTTATTGTTTATAACACGCTTTGTAAATATATTTTACCCACGACAGGTTTTGGTGGCTCTAAAAAGTACCACTGGTTTATCCCATGTTTACGTCGCCACCGATATGGGTGACTACGGTTCCAGTTGGCTTGTGCGCTATCGGAAGAAGCAACACCTAGACGAAAACTTCTTCAAACTTATCCATGATCATATAGTTGAAAAATCCCAAGGGGTGGCTTACATCCCTCCGTCTCACGTACAAGATCGCGGTGTGATAGCCCTGGTTGATATGACTTTGATCTCTAACGCACAGTATCTTATAAGCGCCGGTACGGGAACATTTCAAGCGTGGATTGCAGCGAGGTTCTTACAGAACCATCGTAATGATGAACAGCTATGGTCTAAAATCACTGTGTGTTAAGACCACTTACCTTGAGATGATACTGGATTCAGTAACCATGCCAGAGCGTTTCAGTTCAGCTCACATGTTCACGTGAGGGGGATTTCTGTGTTCATATGACTATTTTTATCTGAGACGAAATTATGCAAACATCTTCAAAATCATTTCTATTGTAATTGAAAAACTTGCACTTTGTATTCTAATAGTGCCTGTATCCATTTGTTAATGTCATTTCTTGTTTGTATGATTCCATTATGCTATTCCATATAAAATAAATCGAATTCGATAGGAAATATTCATCCCGGTCACGAGGGCCGATAAGGTGTTATTATACTCAACTCAAATCCACCTAGAGCAAGAAGGCTGGATCCTTTCTCGAATGAATTGAATAATATACTGGCGTCCAGGGAATGCGGACCTCGCTCAGCTCAGTTCCTGATTCACGCAAAAGTTAAGAGGTTAATTATTCTTTAATCAGAAATTTTGCGTTACACCGTGCCCCTCTGGGCACTCCAGGCCCCCGGTATTTTGCCCCCCCCTTCCCCCCCCCTCTCACCGGCCTGAGAGCAATAAGCGCAGAAGCCCTGGGTACAAGGTTTGGAAAGGAAGAAATTCGTTCATGTCATTAACATCACAAATAAATAACATCGTTCCCAACTTGGCCTTGTAGCTCAGAAGGTAGAGCGTCGTTCTAGAAATGCGAAGGTCGTGGGTTCTATTCCCAGCCGTGGTCAAGTAGAATTAATTTTCTGCTTGCCCGGCTAATACTCGTAGTAATGGTTAGAGCATGGTTACGTGTGCTCTATGGGGGTTAGAGCATGGTCACGTGTGCTCTATGGGCGTGATTAGAGAATCGAAGTCTCCCTATGCATCACCGGTCGTGGTCGTACGTAAGAAGTAATGAAGGATGGTACGAATAGAGTGTGCGTTGACTATCGGAAGCTTAATTGTCTCACGGTTTTCGACCCGGCACCAGGTAATACCGCCGAGGAGATATTTCAGAAGATGGCCAAGAAAAAATATTTCACGAGAATTGATTTGAGCAAAGGGTACTGGCAAATTCCCGTTGGGGAGAAAGATGTTCCCAAGACGGCGTTTGTTACACCGGACGGGACCTGCGAATTTATCAGAATTTATATATCTTATGCAGACTTAAATAATGCTTAATTTAAACATTTTTCTTTGAGTTGTGTATTTGTTCATACAGATAGAAGTTATCTTAAATTCCCATGTGCGGAAGACCTTGTGTTCGATAGGGTGAGATAAGGTGTTAATTTCACGCATCATTAATTCGCGATTTTTTTTTTTAACAGCTTTATTAGGAACTAAATATATTACATTAATAACGTACAAATACAACAAACAAGCAGTTCCTAAACGGGAAAATAGCGAACGGGCCATAAGGGGCCGACCATTTAACTTTTGAGGGTGATTTACTGCTGGCAGGGAATTTTTTTCTGGGATCGTTATGTGCAAGATATTTTTTTTATCCCATCACCATGTACGATTTTTTTTGCCACACTTTCTTTCGCAGCATTTTTTTTCAATAGTTTATACTATTTAGATTCTTTAATTATAGTTAACGTTGAGTTTTCTAGCTTCATGCATTGCTCTTAATAATACATATTGCTATGAGGTATATAATAACATTTGGTTCAGGGCCTTTTTTAAGGATGTGTAACTGGAGAGGACATAATTAACGGGGGATCTGGAGAAGTTCCAGTCGGATTCCAGGGCCGTAGCTAGCATGTATAGTTGGTGTAGGCCAAAAATTTCCGAATGACGAAAATAATTTCCGAATATATCATGGAATACTAAGCCACGAAGGTGTTTGCTATTCGGAAAATGAACACGCAATTTACAAACAAAAATACGCATATTTTACGCAGACATATTACAGAAGCAGTGCGGTAGGGAGCTTTTGTTTATTGGGGGGCAGAAAACGAGGGCCGGAGGCCCGAGGAAATTTTTAAATTTCGAGTCTCTGAAATGCCATTTCCTGGACTTTGGGGAAGTTTTGACAGAATGCTGATGGTCAGAAAAAGCGTTTTCGTATGTCGAAATTTACAATTTGCTTACAATTTATATAATACAATTTATGTAATACAATTTTATAATATTTTCTCTGTTTAACAACTAAAATTCTGTTCTACTATTATTGCCGTAATTTTCTGAATGGCCAACCCGATTTTCTGAATATGTTGATTCTAAAAAAGTTGTACCCAATACCTCCCCCCTCTCTACAGCCCTGTCTGTATCACTGTAGCTACCTACAGCGGCATGATATATATGCATGGTTTAATTAACTAATAAGTATACGTCATAGAGCAGCAGCTCAGGCCATGCTTAACTCCTAGGACTCTGAGACAACTGAGTCGACCACCGAAGGTGCGAGCCTCTAGAGGGGTCTGGGGCATGCCCCCCCCCCCCAGAAAATTTTGGATTTTTTGAAGCTCAGATAAGCTATTTGCAGCATTTTGAGGAATTTTCCAACAAGAAATTAACCTTACACTAGTCCCTGAAAATCAAACCAGCTGATCTTCTCGGACTGGTCAAATCGATTTGCAACCATGCTATTTTGCAACATTTTTTTCCCCACCAAATACTGGGGCAGGATATTTTTTCCCCAGTTTGTTAGTGCAGGTATTTTTTTTTGTTCAGAATAGCCTTGCAGGAAATTTTTTTTCAAAATCACCCCCCCCCCCGCTCCCCCTAATAGCCGGCATGCGAGGCTACCTCCCGATTTAACTTCTGTCGACATTTACAAATTTACATACATTACACAAATTTAAAATCGTTGAAAGCACGTTTACACGCATTCACGCCAAAGTGATAGGACCTATGTTAAAATAATATATTTGTAAGCCAGATAAAACGTCATTTGGTGACATCAATCATATTAAGGGCCCGACCAGTCGTAACGCGTAAACGTGCTTTAACTCCTGTGACAAGCATAATCTCTAACAACTGACCAAGTACAGGTCAAATATGTATGTCAAAAACATTCAATAAAAGTTCATTATAATGATTGATTAAGAAAGTTTTAAATGTGGTGACACTAGTAAAGCTAGCTGCTACGTGTGGCAACTTTGCATATAGAGATTAGAGTTCCATGTATCTTTACAATCCGATTAAAAAAAGAGGCCTGAAATGTAGTTGTTTTACAATGTGGTGTTTTTAAAACAACAGTGGAATTACTACTGAGACGTGTTCGCCCATGAGTGACAAAGTCTTTCAAATTACTACAATAGGCTACGGTTAATTTGAATTTGAAAGGCGAGAGCCAGTCAGCTCCAGTTTCAGATTCGCAGCTCTAGTTTCAGATTGAATCTGGAGCCAGAGGCATGGCGTTCGTGTTCGAATGGCTTTAACTCCACAAAGCCTTCACCCATCCTAACAATATTTTTTTTCATTCTTCTTCAAGAAAAGGACTATCATATAACGCAATCACTGAGTCGCTACTGCTTCTAGATTGCTCTATTAAAACAGCTTGCATAAGTCAAGCAGTGGTGGCGCCAGAAATTTCCCGATGGAGGGGCTATGCAAATTTTTTCATGGTTAATGCACATATCAACGGCCTGCCCTGGGGGTACACCCCCGGGACTTTGAAAAAACATGATTCTAATGCATTAATTCCCCCTCCCTCCCCCGGGAAATGTGTAAGTCAAACTGCCCTCCCCCTGGGGCTTAGAATAAAGTAGTTCATAATATAAATAGCATACAAACAATTAAAAATTCAGGGTGTTAGCTAGCCAATATACTGTCCGTTTGACGGACTCTTCCCAATTGAAATAGTTAAGGGGCTTTCCCAACTGGGTCTACTGGAAGATTTTCATTTTTTCTGATGAGAAAGTGCATTGCATTTGATTTTATATTATTATATCAAAGAACGTTTTATTTACTTTCCATTAACTATTTTCTCAAAATGTATCACGTTTCATGGGAAAATATGCTGTGACATTTGATCACCAAAATATTCGGTATCGGCACCCTGTTGCGTTTAAAGCCCAAATCGCGCAATTTACTATCATTTTTAGCACATAAACCCGAATTTTACCTAGTTATAGTTGACTTTTCCCAAAAGTACGCAAGGCTTTATGCTCTTTGCGATACTCTCTTTATGTCTACATGGCTTGCTTTTTATTCCGCGCAATATATCCTGTGTCACTTTGGCCATGAACTTGAGCGACCGGCCGCGGTATTGATATAGATTATTACTACGGTGAACCCGTGGTTGAAATATACAGCGGCTGTATTCTTTAAAGTATGCGTAAACGACAGAAGTACGCACGGATTCTGAAAGCCTGGAATCCAGTGATCAATATGGTACCAAAATGTTAAAATTTGGCGTAATATTTCCTGTGTCATTTCGGCGATTTGTGTTAGCAATGTTTTGGTCGACAGGGCTAATATCTAGTTGTTTATGGCTCGGATTACTCTTCTGGCGTTTACCGATGCAGTAAGCGACGATGAATTTGGCGAAGAAGGCTCGTGGGAAAGCAATTCGAATAAAGAAGACCTTCCTAATTAATTTTAACATTCCTATGAATAAGTAATAAGTATGTATTATATCTTTATATGACATTATATAGCATGTATATTCCCGAAAAATCGTCGCGCGACGCAGCTGTAAGCGACGTTTATAATGATTCACAATATCTCGTCAATTAATACATAAAATAGAACAGTATATAAGTCAACAGGCAGATAAGTAATGTATTTTGTGCAGTGTAATATGTTTGTAGTGTGATACGCGTGAACATGAATGACGCATTGCGCTTTTGGTGTGCGGGTTTGATTGATTGATTGATTGATACTTTATTATCTTTCCCCATAGAGGCTTTTCAAAGACAATTACCTAATTACATGCAGAATAACTAATTTATAATAATTATATAATATTAATAATACAATTACAAGCCTATGCTATATGCGTAAGAACCTAGTTGCTCAAAAACTCATGCAATAACTTCGTCTTCAAACGACGTTTAAAAGAATCAACTGATTCACAAAGTTTTAAAGAAGAGTCTAAAGAATTCCATAGACTAACAATCTTGTAATAAAATGTCCGTTGACCTGTTGCCGTTTTAAATAACGGAATATTAAGTTGTTGTGAATTCCTAGTATGATGGTTAGATACTTCCTGACGCTTTATAAATTGGGATGAAATATAAGCTGGGACACAGCCCGTCATGCACTTAAAAGCCATAGTGGTGCTACGATAGTACAACTGAGTTGCCACAGGAAGCCATCTTAATTCTTTTAAAAGTGGTGTAACATGATCATACTTTCGTGCTCCGCTAACGATACGACAGGCAAAGTTCTGTACAGATTGTAATTTGTTTATGTTTTTGCCAGTTGTATTGGCCCAAACATTCGAACAGTAAAATAACTTGCTGAAGACAAGAGCGTTTATTACAGTGATAAGTGTTTGCCTGTCCAGTACGTGCTTAACACGATTTATCTGACCGAGGCGGGACATACACGAAGAGATCGTCTTAGTTATGTGTTCGTCATAAGAAAGGAGAGGGTCAAGAGTAACTCCTAGATCTTTCACTGTTTTGGAAGGGAATATATTTTTCCCAAGTAGGGATAGGCTAAACTCATTTAGGTCCGCTAATTTGTGTCTACTTCCGAAAACCATGAGCTTTGTCTTTTTTGGATTTAATAAGAGAAGGTTGTTGAAACACCAGTTTCGCACTTTCAAAAGATCCTCATTCATATCTTCAATGGCACCTTGCTTGTTTTGTAGATGGAAGGAAACGCTAAGTTTTGTGTCGTCCACATAGCTGTTAGATTTACATTTCTCTGGAACGGATGGCAAGTCATTAGCATATATGCTAAACAAAAGAGGGCCGAGAATGCTTCCCTGGGGTACACCACTGACCACAGGAAGAAGTTCTGATTTAGTTGAGTGGATCTTTACAACTTGTTTTCTGTTTGAAAGATAACTGCGAAACCAAAGAAGTGTCATATTGGAGACTCCAACATCTTCCAATTTAGATATTAATAATTCATGATCAATGCTGTCGAACGCCTTGCTCATGTCCAAAAAGACTGTAGCAGTAAGCTTCTTTTTGTCTATGGCATTGAGGATGGCATCTGTAGCTTGAATAACAGAAGTTTCGGTGGAGTGCCATTTCTTATTTCCACTCTGGTGTTGCGTTAATCTTTCCTTTTCTAATAAATAGGAAGAAAGCTGATTATAGGCAGCTCGTTCGCAGACTTTCGACAATACAGGTAATAATGAAATAGGTCTATTATTGATCGCTTGTTCATGATCTCCATCTTTAGGAATGGGTGTTACTTCTGCTATTTTCCAAACAGTGGGAAAGGTAGAAGTAACTAGTGAGGAATTAACAATAGATGTAAGTGTAGGCAGTATAGATGTCAGACAGTCTTTTATTACGCGAATGGGAATTTGATCAATTCCTGGGGCTTTATTGGAAGACATTGAGCTTATAATTTGACTAATTTCTTCACTGTCAGTAGTTCTAAATGAAAACTGTTCTGACAATGGGTATTGTCTCGGAATAAAAGACACATCGCGTCGATAACCACATTCGTTTGCCAGCAATTTAATGTCCTCAACTGTGTTTTGACCAACAGAAACAAAAAACTGGTTGAAATCATTCGCTACAGTTTTGTCATCTTTACTAAAGATCGTTTGAGAGGATGACTTGTTAGGGATACAAAGGCGAATAGCTTTCCAGATGTTGTTGGTGTTATTTGGATTCTTGTTAATTTGATCCTTTATAAATTCACGCTCAGCCAGTCTGATTTCAGATCTTACTTTGTATTTCAGGTTTTTATACTCAATCCAAGCTTCAGGGTCGTTCGTTTCCTTAGCTCTCTTTCTCCACCTGTCTCTAGTCTTCATCAGTTCCCGAATGTTCTCAGTTACACATGGGTTAGGTCGACCTCTGATTTTAAACGTTTTTATCGGTGCGTGTTTATCAAGTATATCTATAAACAATGAGTTGAAAGCTTGTAATTTGTCCTCAACATCGTCAAAAGCATCTACTATAGACCACTTTTGACACACTATAGACTTCTTTTTACGAAATAACCACTCATTTTACTTAAAATTCTACTTTTACCCTAATGCTAATTACTCCCTGTTATTTATTAGACGCGTGTATATTAACATATTCGCCAACGCATGGTGTCATCGTTTGCTAAAGTGCGGTTGTTATTTTGACTAATTTTATACTATGTGATCATGACTGAATTTATAGATCTTATTAACTTGTAATATCTATTCCTATCTCTAAAAATTGTTTCGTGTCCTTAGCTTAAAGCTAAGCCATTATACATTAACGTTGTCCTCTACAGATACCCATGCATGTGTGCTGCACTAGCACGTTATTATTATTACGCTTTCCTTCAAACTTTTTGCTCTTGGCCGCAATGAAGAATTTCGACACAAATAAATTATGCAAACTAACTATAAATACTGACAAACACTTTTAAGATCTTGGTTTTAGAAGAAGCTTCACGATTTCCGAGCTTATAGCGATAAAGTAAACTATGTTTTCGAGGGAGGGGGGGGGGGAATTTCCGAAGGGGGGGCATATTTTGGGGGGTGGGGCCAAATTTCCTGCGACACCGGTTCACATAGAAATATTCCGCAGAATATTAATTGGGCCAAGCGAGATAGACTAAGATATCTTTACTGTATATAAGATATTTACATAAAATGTGCAAGTGTGCGTTTGTATATGCTATGCGAAAGCCACATTTAGAATATGAGGTAATTATAATGTTGTCATTTAGCGTGCTATATTTATGTATTGATGTCTGGTACGTAAGCGAACTTGCGTAACGCATGTACTATATTTAATAGTATATTAAGAAATGTGCGTAATACAGTCGCACCTTGCTATAGCTAGTGCAGAAGTGAATAGTGAGTATTAATGTAAATGATTAATTAATGTAATAACATGCGGGAGAACAAGCATAGCGACAAGACCGTGCTTTTCGGAATTTCTTCAAATTTTTTTCTCAGTTTCCCCAGATGAATCTATTAACTTTCCCCGACGGAGGGGCTAGGGCTCCCCGACAGGGGGGCTGTAGCCCCCCCCCCTAGCCCCTCCTTGACGCCACCACTGAAGTCAAGTCGCCAAACCGTGTCGGGTCAATGAAATCTTGAGCAATTAAGACACGGTTAGTTCCTATCTAAATCGCTGTATCGTCGTAAGGAATAAATATAAAGCTATAATAATTTTTTTCATTCTTCACTGATAATTTCCACATCACCTGAAGCATTCGGCTTGCTGTTTTCTCTGGAGGGCTCGCATAAGTTATGTCACCGAACAGCGACATATTGATGGAGACGGCAAACACGCGTGCCGCTTAGCGATTCAAAACGCTCATTCTCCGCCACAAGTTTCTTTATCGTCATAATATTTTTTGCATTCTTTACCCATAATATTGATTGATTGATTGATTGACATCTTTATTTAAAACACGAGGTCCATTTCACAGGTTATGTTATGTACTCTTCAATGGAGACGTGTACCTATACTAGTCGACTAATTACTAATAAAAAAGTATCAAACTATTTACAAAAGTAACAAACTACACATGCAAAGAAACTAATATAAGAGAAATATTAAGATATTTTAGATTTAAACTCAGCGAGAGATTGAACTCTAGTGAGTTCGACGGGTATGTCATTCCATAGGGTAGCTCCTCTGTAGGAAAAACATTTCTTCAAGGATTCCGTTAAGGGTCTTGGTACAAAAAGTTTATGATTAGATCCACGCAAACTATGTTCGTGTATCATTGACGTGGAAGTAAATTTTCCAGACAAATAACTAGGAACCATATTATTAACAGTTTTGTACATAAAAGTTTTGAACTGTTGGGTACGTCTGGTTTCAAGGTTGGTCCAATTCAATGATGTTAAAATGTCTGATGACCGGATGTTATAATCAGATTCAGTAATAATTCTTGCGGCCCTATTCTGTAATCGCTGTAACCTTTGTCCAAGACCCTTACCTAGGCTATCCCAGACAATACTACAATAATCAAAGTAAGGCTGTGCTAAAGAGTTATAGATCATGACAAGAGTTGACTGTGGGAGCAATGGTTTTAGTCTTCGTAGAACTCCAATCACCTTGGAGACTTTGGAGATTATAGTAAAAACATGATGCTCCCATGTCAAACTCTCGTCCAGTTTTAAACCTAAACACTTATAAGATCTAACTCTTTCAATTTTGTTTCCGGCGATAGCAATATTAGGTTCTTCAGGAATAGTACTTAATTTTTGCCTGGATGCCATAAACATACATTTAGTTTTAACCGCATTCAGGCTTAGTTTATTCTGGTTAAGCCAGTTTTGGAGAGTTTTAAGGTCGTCATTTAGAACAGAAATCAACTTGTCAGGGTTGCTGTCCGCAAAAGTCAAGTTGGTATCATCAGCGAATAAACGCCCATCTGATACCAATTCACTATTAGGTAGGTCGTTTATATATATTAAAAACAGTAGTGGACCTAAGATAGATCCCTGAGGAACTCCACAGGTTACTTTACGAGTATCAGATCGTATGTTGTTAATAACTGTTATTTGAGTACGATCAGAAAGATAGTTTCTAAAAAGATCAATCGCTTCTTTGTTGAAACCGTAACAAGCTAACTTCTGTAGTAAAATGTTATGATCAATGGTATCAAAAGCCTTTTTTAAATCAATGAATAAGACAGCATTTATTAACCCACTGTCCATGTTAGTGTACCATTTATCAGTGACATCAAGCATAGCTGTTAACGTTGAGTGAAGAGGTCTAAATCCTGACTGTATGTCAGATAAAAGGTTGTTTTTGTTTAAAAAGGTATATGCTTGGTCAAAGACAACTTTTTCGAAAATTTTTGAAACTACTGGAAGGACTGAAATAGGCCTATAATTATTCAAATCTAGTTATTCGCATCATTTGAGATTATTTTTAAGCTTATACCGATTTAAACTTTGACTGAACAGCTTGCACAAGACGAGTTGTCGAACCGCCACATATTGACACTTACCGCATGTCAGTCGACAAGTCAGCATACTAAAAACGCTCTGTCTCAGCCAAAAACAACCATCTTTTCCAACCGACGAAACCCATAGATATCTTATATACACTAGATAGTGCATCTAATTATCAGTCTGCAATTCAAAAATTGAAGCCTTGATTGCAGTCTCAGGTCGTTCCCATGAAATGAGAAGATTCGTATGTTTTCTGCTTCTTAAACAGGGAACTTAAACATCAAGTTAACCCTATTCCAAATACGTTTTTAAACTATTCAAATGATGAAAGTTATTGTTTTTAAGCGTTTATTAGCAAGTGGGAACGACCAACATTGCCCTAACCCTAACCCTAACGCCATCTATTCAAATGGGGGTAACCGCTGGAATATTTTTGGCTTCAATTTTACTAAAAGAGATGCGCTATCTATAGTGTATATAAGATATCTATGACGAAACCGGACTGCACAAGTGAAGGCGTTTAACTGTGAATGAAACATCTCCCAGGCAACTCGAAAATCATCATAAAAAAAGATAAATTGGGAGGAAATATAAAATCCATATCTATAACTGAAAGAAATGTATTCATCCTTGAGCCCAGATTTTCATCAGTGCAATAAAATCCCACTTATCGGATCCATGTATTCTACAATAAGCTGTCCTGGCTTTTGTCTGGTAAAGTTCTACTATATATTATATTGTGACATAAGTTGGTATTTAGCTACTATCTAGAATAACAAGGAACCGATTCAACCTGGCTTTTCGTGCACATACGTAGTAGTTGACTTTTTCTTTTAGATTTGCTACTGCGCCAGCTAGGGTGCGTTTAAATTAAGCTCCCCCACCAGGGTGCGTTTCAGCTTCTCAGCCATGACCATATATGCATTAACCTTGTCCATGAGAGGGATATACATGTTTATAATATAAGTACTGTGGATCCGAATGAGAATATCGAATGAGTAAATAAATAATGATCTACTGCACTGCGCAGATAATACCTATGTGCATTACCATCATTGTTCTTCAAATATGCCATCGAATCCACTGTCATCGCCATCAAGTTCGAACAATAGGCCACCATCATTGTCATCACCTGACAAATTGTTCTCGTCTGTATTCTGGTCGGGAAAATTTGTGCACTCGCAACAGGAACAAAGACCAGTACACTTCAAATCTGCTTTTTGACAGACACGACGTCTTGTTGAACATCCAACCTCTTGTTGAACATCCAGACTTACAACCACAGTTAGCGTTTCCAGAATTCCATCAGAAGCTGCTGGCATGGTCATCCATCTGATATTGGGCAAGTCCCTTGGTTTACTTCCCAACCAAACTCGCTGATCTAAGGTGACATAACTGGTTGGAGTGCACCTTTTCATATGCGGCATTGATATGATGCATGATCGATTTGTATGAACTAAAGAACGTCAACAAAACGTTGTGCCTGCGAAAAAGAATAATTGAAGTGTACTGATCTTTGTTCCTGCCTCCTGGCATATTTGAAGAACAGTGATGGTAATGCATGTAGGTATTATCTGCGCAATGCAGTGGATCAGTATTTACTGATTTACTCATTCGATATTCTCATTCGGATCCACAGTACTTATATTATTAACACGTATATCCTTCTCATGGACAGGGTTAACAGTATGGTCATGGTTGAGAAGCTGAAACGTACCCTGGTGGAGGAACTGAGACTCACCCTGGCGCAGTAGCAGATCTATAAGAAAAAGTCAACTAGTGTGGGCACGAAAAACCAGGTTGAATCATACCTTGTTATTCTAGATGTGTGTAGAGTGGCTAAATACTAATTTATGTCACACTATATTATATAGTAGAACTTTACCAGACAGAAACCAGGACATCTTATTGTAGAATACACGCAATCTCGTTTTGAGCGCAGGCCCTTGGCCAAGATCCAATAAGTGGGATTTTATTGCATTGATAAAAATCTGGGCTCAAGGATTAATGAAACAATTCTTTCAGTTATAGATAGTTATGATGAAATTATTGATTTTATATTTCCTTCCAATTTTTCTTTTTTCATGATGAAGTTTGAGTTGGTGCCTGGGAGAGGTTTCTTTCACAGTTAAACCTCCTTCACTGGTGCAGTCTGGTTTCATCTCGGTTGGAAAAGATGGTTGGAACGAATGGAAAAGTTGGTCCAAATCCAAGATTGGTATCCATAGAATATACTTTTAAAAGCGATGGATGAAACGCACAATTTAAGAAGCGCCAAACATTGGCAAACATATCTTACGTATTCATTCAATACATTAATGATGATTCAATCAGAGGTTTTCCTAGGAGTTTATATAAATATCCCTTAAAGCCCGGGCAGGGGCCGCGGAATCGGGGAGGCAATGGGGGCATGTTCCCCCCACTTTTTTAAAAAGGGAAAAAAGTGCCCTTTTGGGGGGCTAAAGTGCCCCATTTACAGAACGAAAAAAGTATTTCTTGAATGAACGCCCTCTTTTGCTGGAAAGAAAGTGCCCTTTTGCAGTAGTAAAGACTCTGTAAAGGCCATTTCCGACGTTATAGAGATTCCATATTTTCAAAAATTTTCGTTCGGCTTGTGAACGACATAAAATCGTTTGACTTTGGTCATATACAAAAGTGCTCCTTTTGGCTAATGCCCCTCCACTTTCGAAATGATTCCGCGGCCTCTGAGCCCGGGACAAACTGGGAAAACTAGCAAAGGCTATATTATCCGCACTTTACATTTCGCAACGAAACTTCGGGATATTACTAATTTTGTGATGCTCTTTCAAGCTGTGATGAAATTTTTGTTTAGGCTTGTCTAGATCAAAATTTCACTCATAAGGGGAAAGGTCTATTGATTAATTTTAAGCGGTTACATTATCCATGACAACCGCAAAGAATCATAATTATTACCTATACTCTTTCCTGCAATATATAGTTAATTAAATACGCCTTCGCCCATTTAGTTCTACTAAATTGTAAGCAAATTGTAACAGATTTCGACATACTAAAACTCTATTAACAACTCGAACCGACTTGACCACGTAGCTCAGTTGGCAGAACATTGGACTAGTATCCCAAATATCATACTAAAACTCCGTTTTCTGACCATCAGAATTCTGTCAAAACTTCCCCAAAGTCCAGGAAATGGCATTTCAGAGAATCTAAATTTAAAAATTTCCTCGGGCCTTCGGCCCTCGTTCCCAGCCCTCAATAAAAAAGTCAGAGCTTCCTACGGCACCGCATGCTTCTGTAATATGTCTTTGCGTAAACTATGTGTATTTTGTTTGTAAATTGCATCTTCATTTTCCGGATAGCAAACACCTTCGTGGCTTCGTATGCCATGAAATATTCGGAAATTTTCTTTGTCATTCGGAAATTTTTTGGCCTACCCCCCAACTATAAATGCTAGCTACGGCCCTGATTGGTGCGCGAAACATGGAACGATAACCAATATTTCGAAGAGGGAAAATATCCAGCTTTGGAGGAATATTTTTCCCAATTGTGCACCGTTTCGCTTGGGGAGCAACGGATTCTGATAAAGTAAGTTTTTATCTATTGATTTATGCGAAAATTATGTAGTTCCACGAGGGGTGCAACGGAATCCGTTTTCTAAGCATCTGCATCTTTTGGATGCTCATCCTACAGCCTAAAAGATTTTCACGTTTTGTACACAACGTCTGCCTTCAAGCCGCGACAAGTCGTCCTCGCCAAATTGGCTTAGTAGAAGTCTTCTCAACTATTAACCTCAGTTAATTTAAATTGCAATAAATTCATTCAACAGATAATACAAGTGGTAAACAAAGGGGAAATCCCGCTTACGGGGGGTTGGTCCATGACTTTAGCATACCTAACTTATGCGAGCCCTCCAGAGAAAACTAAAAGCGCTAGAGACAAGCCGATTTTTTAAAATAATGTGTAATTTATCAGGGAAGAATGAAAAATAATATTTAAAGGATATGTTAATTTTTGGCTGAGATAGAGCGTTTTTAGTATGCTGACTTGTCGACTGACCTGCGGTAAGTGTCAATATGTGGCGGTTCGACGACTCGTCTTGTGCAACTGTTCAGTCAAAGTTTAAATCGGTATAAGCTTAAAAATAATCTCATATGATGCGAATATTATGGATAAAGAATGAAAAAAAATATTATGACGATAAAGTAACTTGTGGCGGAGAACGAGCGTTTTAAATCGTTAAGCAGCACGCGTGTTTGCAGTCTCCATCAATATATGTCGCTGTTCGGTGACATAACTTATGCGAGCCCTACAGAGAAAACTAAAAGCGCTACAGACAAGCCGAATGCTTCAGGTGATGTGGAAATTATCAGTGAAGAATGAAAAAAATTATTAAAGCGTTACATTTATTCCTTACGACGATACAGCGATTTAGATAGGAACTAACCGTGTCTTGCTCAAGACAAATTAATTGACACGACACGGTTTGGCGACTTGACTTATGCAAGCTGTTTAGAGCAATCTAGAAGCAGTAGCGACTCAGTGATTGCTTTATATGATAGTCCTTTTCTTGAAGAAGAATGAAAAAAATTATTGTTAGGATGGGTGAAGGCTTTGTGGAGTTAGAGCCAATCGAACACGAACGCCATGCCTCTGGCTGACTGGCTCCAGATTCAATCTGAAACTGGAGCTGCGAATCTGAAACCGGAGCTGACTAAGTGACTGGCTTCTCGTATTTGAAAGGGTGTACATTTTTTTATACACCCTGTGGAGCAAACTAATGAGTTATAAGCCTGATTCTCACATGTCGCTGACGTCGGCGATGCCCATTGTGGTTGATCATTGATGAGTAAAATCTTTTGTCTATGACTATGTTCTTCTTCACTGATCTCAGAAAATGGCATCGCTGACGTCGGCGACGCAAATTTTTTTCCCGTAGACAGTCGGACTCCTCATTGACAGTCGGACGCATCATTGACCCGCGCCCTTAAACAAAACTTTCAGCGGATACTCTTCTTATTAGATGCGCCTTCCCAGTGTGTCTTGCGCACGCAATTGGTGATTTTAAAATATTGTATTGCTTGGTTGAGATGTCAAAATCTGAGCAGGACACATTGTGGCTTCGTATCTTGTGTGGTGATGACATTCGACATATATTCGCCATTCCCACTTGCTTTTCTCTGCTTTTGTAACTCTAGATCTTTGTAAGTTTCATTGTTTTCGATTCCATAATTCTGAAAAAACATTGCAATATTTTCCGGAGAGATTGCAGAATACCCGTCCATTTTTTAAGCTATGTCTTTAAAAACATCATGGATACGATGTATTAATACATCTATATTTATTCTCAATAGATTAATAATAAATAGATTGATAGATTAAAATCCCATGGCCATGATAGACTGGTGGTAAAGGTAGCTGCGAGGCATACAGTGACTTCAGTTAGCATTAATAGATTAAATTGTCATAGTGTTAAAGGGTAGCTCTATATTCTAGTGGATACGCGGATACGCAGTCAAGTAGTTATTTTGAGATTAAGGCGACAGTTAGTTAGCATTAATAGATTAAATTCTCATGCTATAGATAGTTTAAATGTGGTGTAATATGTAAATATGTTCCTCACAACCGGACATTGGTGTTTGACAGATTATGATTAATTAGCGTCGCTGGGAGAAAAAAACTTATATTATAAAGCCAACATGAGCTCCACCTTTGAATTTACTATATGAGTAAATTCTTAAACACGTCCGAATTTATCATTATGATAAATTCGCGGCACATTTTGAATTTATCAATAGAGTTAATCATAAAACCACAATCATTGCACAAGGTTTCTTGTTATAAATCTAATGGCACTAAAAGGGAGGTGGGAAGTTTTTCATGTTTTTTAGGAAAATAGTTTTTAAAAAAGTTTTAAAAAGTTTTAAAAGAGTTTTGAAAAGCAAGAAAAGTTTAAAAAGTTAGATTTTTAAAAAAGTTAAAAAAATTTAAAAAGTTAAAAAAATGAGGGTTAGGGATTAGGGGTTAGTGGTTAGGGGTTAGTGGTTAGGGTTGGGGTTAGGGTTAGGTGCCGCGAATTTATTATTATGATAAATTCAAAATTTCCCGCGAATTTATCATAATGATAAATTTGGACGTGTTTAAGAATTTACTCATATAGTGAATTCAAAGGTGGAGCTCATGCTGTATAAAGCATACTAAACATAATATTAAACATTAAAAGTCTTGCATGATATTTCTTTACAGGGCCGTAGCAACCGGGGGGGCTGGGGGGGCTGCAGCCCCCCCCCCCCAATAATTTGCTAATAATCATTCTTTTTTCAAAATCATGCAAACTTTATCATTTAATCTGTGACAAACTGCAAAGAATGAAGATATTATACTCATACTCCAGATCGTTCCTCGCATAGAAATTTTAGCTGAATTTCTGTCGCGCATTTTCAAGAAAATCCCACAAAATCTGCACATTTTTGATGAACTAATGATTTATTTTGTCTTTTGCGTGTTGGGTCTTGCGAAAGAAAACTCTGAAAATGCCATTTCAGACCATCTAGAGACTCCAGATTTTCGAAATTTTCTCAAATGTTCTGCCTTCGTTTCCGCGCAACTGCCATTTACGACGAAAATTCCCGCCGCGTATTTATAATACTACAGTCTGGCCCATACTTTCCTGTAAATTTCGACATACTAAAACGCTGTTTTCTGACTATCAGAATTCTGTTAAATCTTCCCCCAAAGTCCAGGAAATGGCATTTTAGAGACTCTAAATTTAAAAATTTCCTCGGGCCTTCGGCCCTCGCTTTCAGCCCCCCCCCAATCGAAAAGAGCTTCCTACGGCCCTGCTTTATAGTATCAATTCGTAATATTGTCTTAGTAATTACTAATTAGTTTGTGTATATTAGAACGAGAAAATAAGATCTGGTATATACGTATTCACTATTCAGTGAAATAGTGGCCGGGCTACAAGATTGTTGCCATTAATGAGTTACAGAGAAGCCCGGAATTTTACTGGTATCCCTTTACTAAAAGCAAGGAGAGAAACATTATGCGAACAATTTTTTAAAAAGAATGAGAATAACGATAAACTAAGCGAACTATTGCATCGGCATAAAGCAACAGCAGACTACGATATGCGACCAAGATTCAAGTATAACAATTACCTATGTAGAACTGAACGTTTTAGGAAATCGTTTTTTCCTCAAATTATTTCCAAAGAAAACAGTAAATAACTGAGTAGAAGTATAGGCCTATTGTTTTTTGCTAATTTTGAACTCTTAATATTCTTAATAATGTAATATAACGATAACTTAATACTTTTTAACAGTAGATACAAATTTTATAAATTTCTGATCAAAATCAGTTTTAAATAAATTATTATTATAATTGAAAGATATATTATACTAGTGAACGGGTATTCTGGGATAATTCTATTTGTGGAAAGTGATCTTGATGGTCGCTTTGAATCTTCCAGTATTTCCTTGCACGCTAGTTATCGTAGTTTTCAATTGGGATGATATACCTGTATAGTTTTAACTCGCAATAACAGTTCTTGGGTATTTTCGGAACCAGATCGAAAAACAAGTTTGTAGATTTACATTTACTATGGCATCGCGAAGCAAATCGTTCATCTTTTTACACGTGGTCGAAGAAGAACAACGTGGAGTGATGGATATATGGTGCACCAGTGGGTTACGCAGGGTACGAAGGGATCCACCGATAACGCGCGGAGGCCTGAACGCGGATGAATGATGCGTCCGACTATCAATGAGGAGTCCGACTGTCTACGGAAAAAAAATTTGCGTCGGCGACATATGAGAATCAGGCTATATATATAAATCCACTGTAATTGCTATAGACCGCCGAAATATTGGCTGAGTGGATGTGATCATGGTCTAACTTTGAATTTACTATATGAGTATAAATTGTTAAACACGTCCGAAATTATCAATACAATAAATTCACGACACATGTTGAGCCCTAGCCCCTAACCCTAACATAATCTTAATCTAACCCTGATCTAATCTTTATCTGACACTGATAATCTAAATTTGATGACAATTTTTTTTGGTTTTTTTTAATAACCTATTTATCGAATTTATTGTACTGATAATTCGGACGTGTGTAACAATTCACTCATATAGTAAATTCAAAGGTGGAGCTCATGTTGAATAAATCATACAACCAATGGGAAGGCTCAATTGCAGGAAGTGATTAGCGGTAAACCAATCATATTTATTGTAACAAAATCCTCAAAGTACGTACATGACAAGGTCAAATGTATAAACCAATCACAACGGAGTTTAGAACAGTATTTACCAGGGTCTTCTCTTTTTTCACGTGGCATCACGAAGTAGACCCTGCAGGGGACGAAGTTGTATAGAATTATTAGAATACAATAGTCTAAAAATAACAAATAAACAGATAAGTACACTTCTCATAGTTTTGACAAGACTTCTTCCATTTGGGCGAAGGTTCAGTCTAAAGAACGAAGCAATTTCATTGATCTGAACACAAAACATCGTTACATACTATAGAGCCAATAAAATTCACTGTTCAGAAAGCTGCGTTATATAGTTAATTAATGCTCTTAAATCGTACCTCGTATGATTGTTTCAGCTCATGCTAGAATCGATTTCTTGGGTTTGCAAGAATTTTTGATTTCTTGTTGAAGATAACGTATACTGGCAATCATACCATGTAAGTATTTGAAGAAATCTTTCTATTTGTTGTTGCTTTCATCACTTCCTGCTTGCTAATGATAACATAATGCATGAGTCAAAATATCATCCGGGAAATATTGGGCATCTCTTGTAATCTTAGTGACAGTTTCGTATTGCATCTTAAACTAATTACCTTATCGGAATGTCTGTCCCACGACAGACATTGCGATCATCAAGCACGAATCAACAGCGCCACGACATTCAATATGGCTACATCATTACTATCATTATACCCGTTTTCCCACCGTTTGACGTTCACCTTAAAGGTCCAGACTCACCGGACGCGATTCGACAACACGACGCGATTTTGTAGTTTTTGAAAGTTAATAAAACAGCCAATGAGAGCAAATTTTTAAAAGATATGTAGACCAAATAACTCGAAACGTTATAACGCTTCTAAATATTTGGAAATTTAAACTAGGATCAAAGTTATCGGTCAGTGAAAATCGAAAAATCGCGTCGCGTTGTCGAATAGCGTCCGGTGTGTTTGGACCTTAATGCTGGTCCACGTTGGACCAAAAGGCTTACTCGCTTTGAACGCTTAATCGTTGGCATAAATGTAACCGATGCCCCAGAAAAGAGGGTTGTTATTACACTAAATACGACCAATCCCATAATACGACCACTTTTCATTTCACCGAACGACACCTAACTGGCCTTAACTGATTTTTGTCAGACATCTGTTGATCTGAAGACAACATTAATACGACCACCTCGTTAATACGAGCAACGACCACCTTTTGATGTCCCCAACTCTTTAATACGACCACTTCAAATATACCAACTGAATGCCCCATTGAGCGTTAATGTAGTTGTTGTGAGCAATGGAAAGTTTAAGTGGCAAGGCGATCTTGATCATAGACATAGACATAGTATTTCAAGAATTTGTCGAAGACGTATTAAATATAGAGACCTTAAGATTGACGTTTACGGCAAACGTCAAACCGCTAGCGAAGTTTAGTTGATTTTACAACTCTATTATAATAGCTTTTACAACAGTTTTGAAATATATTAAACAATTATTAAACTTGTGGTGTTTAGCAATGATTTAAGAAAGCAAATTAACCACTGGTCATGTATTCACCGAAGCAGTAAATTAAGATTTGGCGTTTGAAGTTTACGTTTGGCGTATAAAATTTCATGCTTGAACGACTATAAGCCCTCGTAGCCGTTCACTGAGTATGGAATTTATACGCCAAACGTCAACTTCAAACGACAATCTTAATTTGCTGCTTTGGTGAATACATGACTAGTGGTTAATTTGCTTTCTTAAATCATTCCTAAAGAGCACAAGTTTAATAATTGTTTAATTAAATTAACATATTTCAAAACTGGTGTAAAAGCTATATTAAATAATAGAGTTGTACAATCAAAAACTTCGCTAGCGGTTAGACGTTTGCTAGCCTGCGTAGCGGCTATCACGGAGAAAGGACACTACGCAGGCTAACGTTTGCCGTAAACGTCAATCTTAAGGTCTCTAAAGGCTCGTTTACACTTGCAATTTTTGCTGCGATTTCTGGAGCAATTTTCTTCTTCTTATGGATGTGAACGAGTGGATAAGTTATGAATGTTCAGATGAGGATACATGTACTCCGAACATTCGTAACTCATCTACTCGTTCACATGCGTCAGAAGGAGAAATCGCACTAGAAATCGCGGTAAAAATTGCTAGTGTAAACGGGCCTTAAAAGGAAAATGGACTGTTCCTCGGGGTGGTTGTAAGCAAATAAAAATGAGCAACATAAAAATGGATTTGAAAATGGAAGCATATTGCTAGAAGGACCTATGTTTGAGGAATATAGAAGATTTTAGAACAAATAGCAATGATTTCTTCGGATGGCGAGCACAATATGGGTATTCGCACTTTGTTTGCTCTATGCCTATGGTTTACTCTATGAATATATAATATCTCTGAGGACTGTACTCAGTACTCAGTACTCTTTATACAAAAAGTGTAATAATAGTGCATTTTACAGTCAATTTCAGCTGACTTTTCATCGTAAGATTCCGAACTTCGTTCCGAACTTCGCAAATTCGTTGCCAAGTTCAAAAGTTCATAATGAAATTCACAAACAGGTTTGTAAACAAAGCCTCTGATTGGCTATTAAACCAAACCAGCCAATCAAATGCCCAGTTTACAAACCTGTTTGTGAATTTCATTATGAACTTTTGAACTTGGCAACGAATTTGCGAAGTTCGGAACGAAGTTCGGAATCTTACGATGAAAGGTCAGCTGAAATTGACTGTAATATGCGTACTCGATCAAGTATTTGTGAATATATGCTTTTTACGCGTACTCGATCAAAAGTACACGGCTGTCCGCTGTACGCTTTCTAATTCTAAGCGTACTACTAACTACTAGATCAAAAGTAAACGACTGTACGCATATTTTGTGTGCTCGATATAGTTTATACTGTTTATATTCAAAATAGCCATCACATGCATCTAATTAAACTATCATTAATTCCATCGCATCACCTGATCGGAATCGAAATACCCTCGAAATATACTAGTCTACATGCGGCAGCCGGGCAGTGTTAATATGCGAATAAATTCCCAACCTCGCAAGCCAGGGTAATATTTAAGGGGGGCGGTGGTGAATAGGGGTATACAAATCCGCCGATCCGCGCGCAAGTAAAAGACCCTGGCTTGCGAGGTTGATAAATTCCTTCTAATATATTGTGATTTTTGAAGCGAGTCATTTGTTCTTATATTGTGTCCGGGAAAGCGAAACATTTCGCTTGTAGTAACCAATTGGTAACAAGAAGCGAAACTTCTCGCTTCCATACAATCAATGGGCAACAAGAAGCGGAATATTTCGCTTCCATTCCCACAATATGTACTATTGAGTATTGTTGTGTTGACGTGCAAGAAGCGAAACAATTCGCTTCCAAAGACCAATGGGCAACGTAGAAGCGAAATGGTTCGCTTCCGTTCCCACAATATACAGTATCCCTTACAAAACCAAATAATATGGGACATATATGGACCAACTATGGGATTGATATGGTTCAACCTATGGGCCATATATGCAAGTTATATGGCTTTGGTATGGCCTGATTGCCTTCATAGCATACCCATACCATGTTTTTTATATGGGTTTGATACGTATTTGGTACAAATCCATAAATCGAATCTCGCTAACCCTGCTCACCGAATAATAAAACTTCAATAGATTGGTGTATAATTCCTCAATAATTATTTAAAACGGTAACAGATAGTCTCAAATTTAGCGAGATACAAAAGTATGAAATATGGCTAACAATGGCTAACGTTCTCTCTGATCACATAAAACAAACTAACTGCGCAAGCGCAAACAAATGTCAAAACGTCCTATTCCTTCCCTAAGTCAACAATGTAATATATGAAAATCCAATTCACTCCCCCGCAGTTTTGAATAATAATGAAAAACGATAACTTTTGGATTTTCACTGTCTAACCTTGGAGTCCACTTTCAAGTTCCTCTTTGGTCGCAATCAAACATAGTTTGTGAATAGGTCTCTTGTATAAGTTTCCCGCGCTATCCCATATAGTTACACTTGGCACCAAGTTGTCTTGGCTTGGATGAACTTCACGGACGATCCCTTTCTTCCAGAATCCCCTTCGCAGTGTTCCACCTTTTAACCCAGGGTGAAGATTAATAACAAAATCCCCTTCTTTAAGGTTATCTCTATTCTCTAGCTCTAAACCATTTGTTAGGTAACAATAATTGAGGTTGGATATGACGTCACCATGTATCCCAAATCATAGTTACTTGCTTCTCGGCAGGGGTGGAAAAATTTTTTTTCTTTCTGGGAACCTGTGTCAAAGGCTAGAAATTTTCTGTGAAATTTGCAATGTTACAATAACAGAGGTGACAAAACAAATGCATAATTATTGTATTATTTGTATTTTAATAATAATAGGCTTTAGGCTGGTTTTCGTATGCTCGTACATCGCAATGGTTGTCTGTTATATATCACAGTTTAAAGGTATAAATATCATATCATAGTCTGAGTGAGTGTCTGTATTAAATTAATTTATTCTACTTAAATTTAATGTACTGTATTATTTTAATTTATTATTATTTATTATAGTACCGGGTGGCGCAAAAAAAAGTTGCCCTGTGTGATTTGTTTTACTGTAACTTAAAAACTAAAAGAGCTATTACACGTGAACTACGTGCATTGCATTCAGTATATGCCCTGTGCATTTTCGTGCAATATTGACCGAGAGAGCTGCGTTTAAACTTGAGTAACCATTTTTGAAAGTGTCGAGAATTAGCCAAAAACGGCCTATCAAATATTAATACAGCAATAACCTGTTTTTAGACACACTATAGTCAGAAAGTACACGTTCGTTTACAGAGACCTGCCCAACGCCGCCGGTATAACCTCACAAGCATTATTTACCCTTACATATTCTAAACATATCGAAACTCTTTGGTCCTTTGTTAAACGAGGCGTATTTATAAAAAAAAACACGCGAGGTTTCTTTCTTGGAACATTAGAATTTCATTTCCATGCAGGGTCATTGAATATTTAGAATAAATCTTTTAATCAAAATTGCATCATAAGTTAATTTTCATGCATTCGCAAAGACCTTAAAACAAAAATAAAAGAGCACATCCATCCAATAAACATTTTTAATTGAAACTTCACTTCATTGAAACGAATATTTACGATAAAATGGTAACGGTTATCAAATTAGTTTAACAGGTCGTTTTTAGCTAATTCTCGACACTTCCCAAAATGTTTATTCAAATTTAAACTCTCTTGGTCAATATTGCACGAAAATGCACAGGGCGTATATCAAAATTTAAGTTAGACAATACTAAATACAATGCACATAGTTTAGGTGTAATAGCTCTTTTTGTTTTTAAGTTAAAATAAATCAAACGGGGTAACTTTTTTTGCGCCATCCGGTAGTATTATAGCAGTATAATAATAGCATTATAGCACTGGGACTTGTTTACTATTTAATTTGCATTTTATTGGAGACTTTACAGAGCATATATTTACCATTTTACCTATGCCAGGGGTGGGTAACAGAATTAATTTCTGTCAAATATTTAAAAGGCTGCTGATGTTAGTGTGTACACTGTACAGTGTAAATAAAGTAGAATAGTTGTAACTTGTAGGTTGAGCAAACAGAGTTATCTCAAAATGTTGAAATATTTTCTGGAAAACTTTCTGCAAAACTCTCAACTCAAAAAAAATTCTGGGAACTAGCTTCCCAGGTTCCGATACTTTTTCCACCTCTGCTTCTCGGCATGCAACTTTCAACATGTTGCGCGGATTAATTCTTTCTTCGTCTGGCGTTTGAACCACGAATGTTTGTCCATATGGATACAGTAAATTGTTTCCCGAAATACAATTGAAATCCTCTGGATTGCCATCTGGAAAAAGAGGTCGACTGTTAATGAGGTATGTCACCTCTGGAAGTATTGTCGTCCACTGTTCATATGTAAGTTGAGTGTGAGTGTAGTTGAAAACAGACCCGTCTAATGCTTTCCTGACTGAGTTTATAAGTGACTCAACTACACCATTCATGTGAGATGCGGTTGGAACATTGTACATCCATTCAAATTTGGTGCCAAAGCAAGGGTTCTCTTGATCAAATCATTGTCCCATTCTTCTATCCACTCTCTGATTGGTTCTTCAGCTCCAATGAAAGCTCCTCCGCAATCTGAAAATACTAAAGACGGATGAACACCGCGACAAGTTGCGAAACGTCTCCAAGCTCTTCAAAATGAATTGGTATCTTGAGTTAAACACAGTTCAAGATGAATACAACGAGTAGTTGCACAAGTAATGATTAGAACTGAGCCATCCACAGCCACATTTCGTGATTGTTTGACTTTAAGATGTCCGAAGAAATCCATTGCAACGGAAGTAAACGGAGCAAGTTTGGGTTGGATTCGGAATGATGGAAGCTCTCCCATTCTTTGTTGAAGAAACTTTTTCCTTCTGATTCTGCAAAAGAAACAGCGAGCAGCAACAGATTTCAATAACTTTCTTCCTCCGACTATTAGGATTCCTTCCAGGCGAAGATTGGCAATAACGACTCGATAACCTTGATGCTTGAACTTGCGATGACAATGCTCTGCCAAAAGACGAACCAGCTGACTTCCTGCAGGGAGGATAACGGGGTGTTTTAACTCGTCAGGTAGATTTGATTGATCTAATCTTCCTCCACTTCGAAGGACGCCAAAGGCATCCACACGTATATCGTGTTTGAAATACTTTCGTCGAGTCTTCTCCAAGTCCTCATACAAAGATGCTTGACAAAGTTTAATAACAATCTGTTTTGCTGAGCCAAGCTCCTCCACAACGTTGACAGAGCTTTCTTCAACCAGGGCTTCAACGAACGAAAAGGTCTTTTGACATAAAACAATCTTACTCAATGCAACAGTTTCAAGTAAGGGACCGTTCATTATTTACACCCGGGGTTGGTACCGAAGAGATATGGGTTGGGTAATCAAGTTTTTGACTAGCTCATGGGTTGGGTAAAAAAAAATTGTGGCTGTCTGTCAGCTATAAAATAAAACCGAAATTACCATGCATTGGAAAATATGAAGAAAAATGTGCACAATACATTCTGTACCAAAGTAGACTATCAGTGATTGAGTCTGAGTGAGCTTTTAAAATTTAGGCAACTTGATTTCTGTCACCATATAATCTTGTGTGTTTAATTATTAAGTACAGTAACACATGGGTTGGGTAAACATTATTTTGACCAATGTTGAGGTTGGGTAAATAAAAAAATTACAGTGTTTTTCGCTTTTCTTCGGTACCAACCCCAGGTATAAATAATGAACGGTCCCTAAGTCCATCCAGGATGAAAGTTTCTCTGCTAGTCGGGTTCCGAAGTCTTTACTTTCGCTTGTTTCCGTTTGAACGGCATGCACACCCTTTACCCTGCGATACTTCTTTACCTTGGGTTTTGGCTTTTCTAATATTTCGCTGTCGGTTTCAAGCTTGTCATCAAACTTTGTCCAAGAACTCTCGGGCTGTTTGAGAAAATCAGGACCTTGATGCCAATGTTTAAGTGCTTCAACAGGGATCGGTTTTGTTAGGTCATCTGCCGGATTGAGCTTGCTTGGAACGTATCGTAATTCTTCTTTCACATTGCCGTGCGAATCCTGAAATTCTTGAATCCGCGTTGCTACGAACGGGATGAATCTTGAAGACTGTGATGTAAGTCAATAGATAACTACCTTGCTATCAACCCAGAATCGTTTCAATTCGAAATTGTATTTTAGGGCTTTTACAACTTCTTCGACTAGCCTACTCATCGCTATCGCTCCCATTAATTCTTTCTTGGGCGTTGACTTGTGTTTAAGCGGGGCAACAAATTCCTTTGAGGCGACAAAGGTTAGTTTTACTCCATCTGTCGTTTCTCATCTCAGAAATATGCAAGTGCCAAACCCTCGATCTCCTGCGTCTGAAAAAGCATGTAGTTGTGGGAATCCTCTGGCATCCTGGGGGTTTAAGACATCGATCTAATTCCACCTCGGCAAGTTTGTTCATCCCCTCAACGTGCTTCTGCCAAACATCAATGGTTTCTACCGACAGGGGGTCATCCCATTTGAATCCAGCTTCCCAAATGGCTTGTAGATCCATTCGATATTTCATCGTGACAGGCAGAAGGAAGCCAAGAGGATCCCAAAGTTTCATCACCAATCCCAAGACATTCCTTTTCGAAGGCCTTAAAATATCTTTTACAGGGCAGTCTGACAAAATGTCCGATGACGTTGAGTTTGGGTCGGACATATGTCCGATGACCTTCTGTTCAGTTTTGAGACTCGGAAGTAAGTCTGAATGCCGACAAAATGAATATCAGCAGAATGTATTAATTCTGAACGGTAAATGTTGTGAAGATATTAAATAATTTGTTTCTTTCATACTTATTTCCAAGCCAAAATTAGCTTGCTTTCCAGAACAGCAGTAAAGACTTACACAACTTAAGCCCGTTTTCCACTTCACCATTTCGCTCGCCGCCCCGCGCTCGACTACGTTAAAACAAATTTCCAGTTCACCTTTTATACAATAGTACTCTAATTTTCCGGCATTTAACATACGAGCCTCTAGTCCTGGGATAGGGTACATTTTGATTTACGCTGGACAAAGCTACAGGTCGGACAAACAATAAACCTCAGTTTCACTTTGGTCGGACAGAATGTCCGGTGGTTTCCTCTCTACGACGGATAATTTCACGAATGGGTCGGACAGTGTCCGTGACCTACCGATATTTTAAGGCCTGATTTTCGAAAGTTCTGCGCCAGGGAAAACGACTGTTTTCGGTTTCTCCTTAAATGTGTCTTTAAGCTTGTCCCATATGTGACCGAGAAAATCCACCTCGTTCTCTGGCGGATTCTTATCTACAGCTGCGTGATTGGAATTCCAGGCTTTGATAGAGAATTTATCCATTGCTACAATGCTGTCAACCTCCGTAATAGTTCGTTTTGCTTCTTCTGGCTCCGAGACTGAATTCGCAACGTCATCGATATATGTATTTTCTTTCAAAGCTTTTGCACCAATCGGTTGGGCGTTTTCTTTAACATTAGCTAGCATGCGAATGACGAACATGGCGAAATCAGGGCTACAAGTATCCCCAAAGAGAACACGTTTCCACTGAAACGCAAACGGCGCAGAGCAACTTTCATTCCCATATCTCCAAATAAAGCGATGAAACCTTTGATCTGCTTCAGACATCTCGATCTGGTTGAACATTTTAGAAATGTCTCCAGTAACTGCAACCTTTCTTCTCTCCAAGCTAACAGGCATCTGAATAAAGAGTTCGTGAAATTTGGTCCCTTTTCTAATGCATCGTTAAGGCATATACCTTAAAATGGTGATGCTGAATCAAACACCACTCTTAGTTTAGTCGATGACTTGTCCGGTCTTTCAATAATCCTATGGTTTAAGTACAAGTTTAAGTACCAGTACCTTTGAATCTAAGATTCGTACTACTCCACGCTCTACGAGAATGTCCATTTCTCGGTTGTACTCATCTAGCTTTCCATCTCTCACTAATCGTTTCTCTCACTTCTCCATTTGTGCAAATGCTCTATCATAGTTGTTTGGTAGTGCCTCAGGAAACCCGGGTTTCTATGGCATCTGGATCCGAACTCAACTTTCGTCACTAATGGTTGTTGTAGCTTTAACACGTTTTATGAACGCCGTCTCTGTGTCCGAGCAGGTGCAAAATTTAGTAGGCTTCACTCCAAGAATGTCCCCATGGAAAAATCTCTTAGTTGCTGGTCTTCAGACTTGCTAAGAAAATTCACTTTGGCCATTGTAGCGAATCGTGGTTTTAATAGGAGGTTCAACAATGCCACCAAAGAGATAACAACCAAGTTTGGTGAAAGCAATAGAAGGATGTTTGTCTGGATCAGAAGGTGCTTGCAAAACATTTAATGTTTATATGTAAGGTGCATAATCTCTACCTATGAGAAGGTCCACTGGCCCTCCATATGAAGCAATTTGGTCACCATATGGTGTAAGGTATTCATACTCTGCAAACACTTTCGAAGGTATGGGGTTAACATCAAAGCATGGCTTAACTACTGACGATGCGACAATCTTGTACGAGCACTTGTCTTATTTGAGGGGTTTAATTTCTAAGTTAAAATCCTGTGAAAGTTCCTCGTGTACGTTTCCCCCCGCTGTGCCAAACTTAAGGGTACTTGAACCAAGATGAGGTAAACCAAGACAATTAACAAATTGCTTGCGCACTAAAGTGGTATCACTCCCTATGTCAAGAAAGCAATTTGCTCTAATCCAAACACCGTCCGCAGATCTAACATTAACAGCAAGTAAGGGGGAGTAATTAACTTTATCTTGAATATTCTTACTGGTCGCAATTGATCCTGACACTGTATTACCATTATTTGGTGTCACATTTTCGGGCTTAAATTCCCCCACCATTGGATTAAGTGGAGTGGTTTGACCAGTGTCCTTCATTGGGAAGGGGCACAATGTCCTGTGATGCTGTCTCCCACCACATGTAACACACTTACCATCTTCTATCTTCCTGTTGCAATTCTTTGCTATATGCATTCCTAAACATATGAAGCACCTTTGATTTCACTAGTAAATTGTCGTTTATCTTTAACTGATTTTTGCATGTATATTGGACAGTCAACGAATCGATATGCATTCTCACATCCCAAAATGCATTTCTTAGAAGAGTATTGAGTTGGCAAACCTGTTCCCTTCAATTCTTGTTGCAAGACATTGAGATGTGCTCTAGGTGATTTCACAGTATTAATCGGTGAACGACTTGAGAGTCCTAATCGATCTAAAGTAGTTGCTTCGGATCTCAAAAAGTCTGCTAAACTTTCCATAGATTCAACTACCGTGACCCTGTGATTGCCCAAGTTTACACTACGTGGCATAACGTAGAACAGTTTCCTGATCCAATCGATTACAAGCCGGTTCAAAGCAAATGGTGGACATGGCATCTTGTTTTAATCCCAAATCGTCCATCCTTCGAACAAAAAGAGAAATTGCATTTGCTAACTGTCTCATGCTAGAAGCATTCCTTGGGGAGCTCGGTGGTAATGATGGAGTCTGCTTAAAATTTTGAATAATTTCGTGATGGACCGTTGAAGCTGGAATTTGTTTCTCTAATCGCTCCCAGGCACTTTTCATGGATTTACAATCTTGAATTACGGTTTGATACTCTAGTGGCATGGTTCCCCTCTTCAGAAGCCATGTTATTTGAACTTGATCATCACTCATTCGAGCTTGAGACATAGTGTGGGTAAACATATCTTTCCACATGTAGAAATTTGCCTTTTGACCATCCCATGATGGTGGGTCCAAACCTATCAATTTGAGAGGTGTCACTCCAGTTTGTGTTTTTGTACATAGTTCAGTTAGTTTGGTCTGAACCATTGAACTAAAAATAACTGGAACGCTACGTTCAAGCGGAAGTTTGAAGCTAATTTATACAAGGTCGTACACAGGCTTTAAAAGGCCCGTTTTAAAATAAAAGCCCCATTTCCCTTTCGATTCGCATCTTCCCATGAAAACGTTCAAAACGGCATGCTTCGATCACCCCCTTCATTGTCTCGCGAGTAAATCGCGCAGTAGAAACACGCGTGGAAGTGCGTGTCTGGGAGTCAAAACTGGCTTCATGGGAGTCAAATTTTGGCTTCAAAATTTGCATGCGCAGTTTACTGAACGTAGCGTTCCAGTTATTTTTAGTTCAATGGTCTGAACCCCTACTAAAGCATCAGTATAAAGTTCCATCCCTATTGGGCTGTTGGAAGTTTCAGCATGTCCTTGTGTCAAATTGTTTTGTTTCATTGAAGTACAAAGAGCTTCTGCTTCTAGTTCTTGTTGTAAAAGTTGTGATTTTGTCTCCTCCTTGTCTGCTAAGAATGATGTACTTTCTCCCTGTTCGTCTAAGAATAGATTTGATTCCCGTAATAAATCTTCCATCTGTTGATTAAAATCCAAAGATTTCGAAATTTGAACGTCCAAATTTCAAGACTGGATAGTTTATCTTCCCTGACACTTTCCAATTTTGATAACTGATTTAACCGATTAAATAAAGAGGTTACCCTGCCTTTGTGTGCCGTACGGCTCCGTTTAAGGGGGAGCTTCACCCCAATAGACCTTTCCCCTTATAACCAAAATTTTGATCTAGGCAAGTTTAGACAAATATTTCATCACAGCTTGAAAGAGCATCACAAAATTAGTAATATTCCAAAGTTTCGTTGCGAAATGTTGTAAAATGAGGAAAATAGAGCCTTGTGAAGTTTGCAATTTTCAGTCATTTTGCATTACAAACGGGAAATTGCAGCCCCAACACCCGAATCGGATGTCAATTTCCCGTTTGTAATACAAAATGACTGAAAAACGGCAAACTTCGCAAGGCCATATTATCCGCATTTTACAAGATTTTGCAACAAAACTTTGGAATATTACTAATTTTGTGATGCTCTTTCAAGCTGTGATGAAATTTTTGTCTAGATCGAAATTTTAGTTATAAGGGGAAAGGTCCATTGTACTTCAAAATGGACAAAACTTTAACAATTGTTAGGAGGCATATTTTTAAGCAAAATATGCATGAACTATATATTCTTAGAAACTAGAGATCTTCAGCTATCAGCTGAGACAAAATATTTTCCAGTTTCGTGTATCGGACTGAAATTTGACAGCAAAGAAGTGAGTAGTATATGGAAAACTGGATTTTACAGGCCACTTTTGCCCCCCCCCC
>CACRXK020000977.1:0-58961 GCA_902702795.2 Paramuricea clavata | reverse complement strand
GGCGCGGCTTAATCAAAGAATCGCCCCGTTGAACCAGAGCCTTCGCGACATTTCAATTTATTATTTACTGTCGAAGGCTCTGGAATCCAGGGTACCAAACTACCAGTATGGAATGAATGTGATGTGCACGGCACATGTGCCTATTTGGTGCACATTTTGTCAAATGTGTGGTGCACAAAAAAGTGACATTCCATACAGGCCAAACTATATGAAAAAGATTAAAAACACTTCAATGTTTCGATTGTAGGTATTTCGTTACGAAGCCAGTAGTGTCTCCTATATAGCTCCAAATTTGTAAAAATTACTTCACAGAAATCTATGGAATCACTGGACTAAAATTTGAATCTCTGCTGCTATTAACTCCATAATTTTTACCTCGGTCACTGGACCAATTTTGCAACTGCCAATGCTGTCATAGTTTTGTATGCTTTAATTGAACCTATGCTTCCATTTAACTTGATTATTTAAATATTTGTTTGGCTTCCTGAAAGATTCCCACCTCTGGAGCTGAAGATGATGAAACATGCCTGACATTTGTTTTACATGAAGAAGATCATACCTTAGGAAACTCACTTCGTTATTTAATTGCAAGAAAGTATGTGAAATTATACTGTTATGGTTAAGAAATTTATATGAAAGAAAGTAATGTCACAGTTGTTGTCAGAATAGCCTATAGGCTACAGCATACTATATATTTAATGTGATCACCAATTTAACACAGCTTGTATTTCTCAATATCAAAATCATGTCGGTGGTTCTATGCCTTTATACAGGGTAATTTGTACAAAATGTGAAAGTCCATGAATTTGAAAACAAAAATTCAAGATCTTGAAAGTTCTTGAATTTATACAGAAGCACTTGCATGTCCTTAAATTCTTCTTGCTTTAGTTTTTGGATATTTTCTGATGAATTTGGAAACAAAAATTCAAGATCTTGAAAGTTCTTGAACTTATACAGAAGCACGTGGATGTCCTTAAATTCTTCTTGCTTTTGTTTTTGGATATTTTCTGAAACTGTCCTTTGTTAAATTGACTTTGTTCATGTCTTACAAAACAGTTTGATATTCATCACATTTGTGATTTGGACAATGTATAGCGTCACTTTTTATTGATTTTAAATGCCGCCTTTTCAGCCCTTTAGTCCTTAAATCAAATTTCCTGATACATGTAACATGGCCTTGAAAGTCCTTGAAAAAGTCGTCCTGTTTATACTTGTAGAAACATCTGTCAAACAGTAAAAATGTATAATATTGAAGGAACTAGAAATCTCTGAGTCTAAAGTGTTTGCCGATTGCCGAATTACTTTTTATTATATCAATATATTTGTTTTATAATATAGCACAAAGAAACATAAAGAAAGAAATTTTCCGACGTTTCCGTGTTGACATTGAGTTATATCAACACGGCTCATAGCCAATCAGCGTTCAGAATTTACAAATGCTATATTATAATATATATTGTAAAACACCGCTTCTCCCGTTGTACAATTACGACGTCATATAGGGCCCCCCTGGGAACGTTTTACCCCGCGCAACCTCTCGGTGACCCTGATCTAACCTACCCAAATCATTTTCAACGATACGAAAACACCAAGATCGTTTATTAAGCTTGTGCCAATGCATATGTGTGCCCACAATGTGGTTGTTGTCTTGTGGGAGAGATTTATATATTTTGAGGGTACACAGTAATAATCAGTTGCAACACACTCGCCACTTGCATCACATGTGTTTTTCAGAAGACTTCGAAGCATTGTTTCTTAACATGTTATGTATATCTGACTGACAACGTGTAGAAGTGAAATTATAGTTAGTTTCGAAATCCAGACCATGCAATAAGTTCTTTTCCCATCCAGGCATCATAAGATGATCTAAATTACTATAGTTAAAGATAGAAATATTACAAAGCTGTGTGGAAGTAATTTGTGATAACTATGCTTGTACACTGTTAGTTATATAGATGTCAAATCTGGTCGTGAGAGCAGGTAATATTGCAATTAATCAATTATTAATCTATTTTAGTCCTGACGTTGGTTTTTGTGGATATACTATACCTCATCCATCAGAACATAAAATTAATATGAGGATTCAGACGAATGGTAAGTTTCTGACAGATCATTTTAAATTTAATTTGTGGGTACAAATTTAAACCTTTACATTACAACATCTCCACGCAGCAACCAGCTTGCTGCATGCTTGCCTTGCTATCACTCAGCTACCTAAATTTTATATCCCTGGGTCGTTTTTATACCACGGGCCCCCCTGGAAAATTTGAACTTCCCAGCACTGATTAGCCAAAATGCTCCCATGCATAACAGGCCAAAAGAAAGCGTAAACCTCCACCCTACTCTGTCTAATAAACTACTGGTATCGATCGTCATCCGTTATGATTTTATATCTTGGTGTAATGTAAACAAACACTAAGTTTCTGAACCAAAACTAAAGCTATACCTGTAAAGACTTGTTAGAGCACCTTGCCATTGTGAAATTGTTTCTTTTAGGTATCCTTGCTGTTGATGCGTTACGGAAAGGTCTGTCGGATTTGTCTGATCTTTGTGATCACGTGCAAGAAAAGTTCAAGGTATTGTTAATCTTAGCTCGTTAATATTAAATCACTTGCCACGATGTTTTCGTAAGAATCAGTTATCCCTTCCTTAACAATGCTTGTCTGACTGGTTGCAGAAAAGGCAATTGGAGGGCAGGGGTGGCGGCGGAGGTGCTCTTTCGATTTTAAATATTCGAGATATTTATAGGCATCAAGACATGTATACTTCACAGTGACCGTGTGCTAGAAAGGTGCAGGATTAATGTATGATGAAATGACAAGTGACTGTTTACATGAGGCGAACTAGCTTGACTATCCGCGCTAATTTAGGTCACGAAAATATTTCCTTTGCGACAAGATAAGATTTTGATATTTTACACCCAATCTTAACAGAATATTTCTGTCAACCTTATTTCAGGAAAGTCTTGTAAGACATCGAAGAAATTAGTTAGCTAGGTTAGCTCATCTCATACAAACGGCCGCTAAATTATCCCCCATCCATCTCATTTATTTGGGCAGTGTGAAGCTTGGCAGTTGTGAAGAGAGCATTTATTTTATTGAAGTTTTTGAGGATTTTTGAATAAATGGCGAGTTAGAAAAATGTGGCTAACCCGCCATTTATTCAAAAATCCTCAAAACTTTCAATAAATTAAAGCGACTGCTACGCAGGCTAGTATATCAATGAAGTTGCCCTTTGACGAGTGTCTGTCGCTCCCATTTTATCATCCTGGAATGTCTGGCTTGATACCAACTTCCGATGGGACTATATGTTATTTTCAGTTGTATATATCGCAATGTTTTTCTACTTATGCTTTCTTTTTCAGGCAGCAGTTAATAATTTTAAGGAAGAAGAAATAGCCATGGATGATGAAGACTCCAATATGTCGGATTAGTAAGCTCGCAAAGCACCATGGGGGCACATTCATGGCAGTCTGTTCCAATGAATGTCTCGCTCAATTTCTAGAACTGGGCATCCGCAGCCTGTTTTGACACTATTATAAAGCCTGGTTCGTGGGTTGCACGTCTGCATGAAATTGCTGATAATTATTATATACATTAACCTAAAAGTGAAATGATGGAAAACTCACTCACGATACTGTCTTCACTATTACAACTGTCCACCATGTGCTTTGCTATCACACTTGGGAAGACCACTGGCATCGTGTGCCGTAAACGTCAATCTTAACCTCTCTAATAAGTAAGGCTTAGAGTGCATGGAAGCTATACCTATTAAGCCCTGTTTACACTTGAATTGGTGTTTCGCGATTTCTAGTGCGATTTTCTTTTGATGCGTGTGAACGGGTAGATGAGTGACGAGTTTTCTGAGCACATGTACCCTCACCTGAACATTTACCCTCACCTGAACATGTACCCTCACCTGAACATGTACCCTCACCTGAACATGTACCCTCACCTGAACATGTACCCTCACTGAACATGTACCCTCACCTGAACATTTACCCTCACCTGAACATGTACCCTCACCTGAACATTTATAACTCATCCACCAAAGGAAGAAAATCGCAAGTGTAAACCTAGCCTGCATGGCAGGCGGTCTATTCCCAGGCTTGCCCAATTTTAGGAACCGCCTGCCATGCAGGCTAGTGTAAACCGTTCTTAGGGGCTGTTCATATAGAGCCGGGCTGGCCCGTTTAACCGTGATCATTCGTTTAAGAAAGCTCTTATCATGGGTTTCATAAGCATCCAAAATGACATATCAAAGTTGAATTAGCTTAATCTGATTCCGGTAGTGGTATAAGTACTGTTTAATAAACGAGCAGGAGTGTTTTATTAGGTTTAAAGCCACGAGCGCGCAGCGCGAATGGCTTTAGACCTAATAAAACACGACCTGTGAGTTTATTAAACGGCTTTAAACACGACTACAAATTCAATAGATTTACTGCCTTATTAGTATTCTTTGTATAAAAGATACTGCCTTATTAGTATTATATAAAGAATACTAATTAGGAGTGTTTTATCAGGTTTAAAGCCACTGCACGTGACATATTATGGTTGACATGATTTGCCAATAAGCTTATGAATTATTAATGATGTTTGAAAGTTCATTAAAACGACTTTTATGGTCAGGAAAAATTTCGTGCCATATGATTCATCCAGGCTGGCCCGGATGAACAGCCCCGTATAGAGCAAAGGCAGTTGTTTGTTTCATTTTTGAAAAAGTTTGAACCATTGAAATGATATATGAAAACTTCAGTGTAGAATTTATTAGAGCTTACTAATTTAGTGGTAATTAGTTAATATAATTATTACATATACAAAATTAAGAATTTGACCGTTTTCCATGCATGGCTACATGTACTCGTCTAAAGGCCCATTTCCACTCAGGAACATTTTCCGCAGAAAAATATGATTGGCCGACACACATTTTCCGTCGGAAAACAAATTTTCAACCCCTAACAATAATATTTTCGGAACATTTTCTGTCCGTGGAAATTTTTCTTGAGTGGAAATGAGCCTTAAGGCGGTTTTCCACTAGGCGAAATTTTTCGATCGAACCGAAATTTCTATTGTTCAAATTCAAAAGATTTCTGATTAGTTCCATCTGAGTGCTTGTAAGACAAAAGAAAATTTCGATTCGGTCGAAAAATTTCGCCTAGTATAGTGGAAAACAGCCTTTAAGATCCGGAGAAATGGAAAATAGCGTTAAGAGCTGAATTCCGGGAAATCATAGAACGTACGTATTTTGGATTTAAAATTCTTAGAACTTGTTCTGGATCCGAGATAAAGAAAACCACACAGCTCAGTTGTGAGGAATGAATTGTGAGACCACTGTCGAACAAGTACACTGATCAAAGGTCGCAAAATGAAAAATAAAATGGTTTAAACTGTTACAGAAGGAGCAAAAATTTACCAAAAGTTCACAAAAACGATATCACTCTAACCAGCCAAATGGTTCCAAACACGTAATTGACGTAAAACGTTAGGGAAATATTTTATTCAGTAATGTATCATAATAGTGACGTATCTGTTTTATAGCGTTTTTAACACCAATCAAATTTGAAATAGTCAACGGTTTTAGCTACAATCTTTGCCAAAAACGATGGGACATATACCGTAACTGTTTTAATTTACATTATTCGTCCCCCCGTTCAATGACTAGTCCCCCCCGTTCAATGATGACCCACAAACAACCAGCGTCTGCTCGCCAGACGGCAACAATGAAACAGGTGGGGGAGGAGGGAGTGAGGGGTAAATGTATTTTTAAAAAAATGGTAAAATACATCTGAATGCATGTATAAACTGGATTGTCCCAATGAATATTGGCAAAGATTGTATATATATGCATGCATGATCAACACCACAAAAGCTTCAATCCAATATACCCTCAGGTGGGATAGATTTTGTTCATTCTTTTCTAAGCACACCAATTTCGAACATAATTTAAAGGAACAGAACGCAATTAAGATTCTTGTGCGTTATTTTTCACACGTTTTTCATAATCTCTTGTCGAGATATTCTTTTCTCAGACCTCACGACCACCTTTTACAGCAGCCTCGTGAAGTTGAACCACTCGCAGAACACCAGCTTAATGCATCTCTTGACCTCTTCCTCATCTTTTCCACTTGTCACACAGACTGACCCATCATTACTTTGCTTTCGATGATTTTCGACGCTTGTCATCAAAATACACTTTCACCAAAGATCGTGCTGTATTTCGCACTAAAAATCAAAGTATGTGTATTTGTAGTACTATAGTGCATTGTACTTTACTTTAGGCTGCGACGCTACGGGTTTACACTATGACGCTATGGCAAATTTACCGTAGCGTAGTGATTTGAATCCGGAGTGCAGTATAGTGTAAACACAATACCAAGAAGCGTAGTGAATTTTTAACGAAATTGAGTGGCCCGTAGTTAATAGAACTGTAGTTATGTAGTGGCCCGTAGTTAGTAAAGCTGCGGCAAACCACTCCGTTATAGTGTAAACACAATATAGTCTCAATACTAGAAACGTTGTAAATTTTTAACGGAATGTTAGCCGCAGTGTTATAGTGTAAACGCGGCCTTAGTGTACTGCACTGCGTTGTAGTCTGTCCTGTACTGTACTGGGTGGCACTGCATGAATGCTATGTGAACGCAGGCCCCAGTGTTGAAATACAAAGGTGTTGGCTCCCAGCAGATTAAGAAATGATTCTGTGCTGGTGTTATGTACTAAGGTGAATATGATGTTTGTGATGTTACTCTGAGTGTATATCTACACCGGACAAGCTTGAAAAATATGCCTGGTCACGGTGGGAATCGAACCTACGACCTTTGGAATACTAGCCCAATGCTCTGCCAACTGAGCTACGCGGTCAAGTTTGCATACACTCAAGAGTAACATCACAAACATATTCACCTGAGTACATAACACCAACACAGAAAAAATCATGATTACTAGAATCATATGCTAGAATGCATTGATATCGAAGGAACTAGACTCAGTTCCGAAATATCACATACTCGAACCGATCCTGACCGCGTAGCTCAGTTGGCAGAGCATTGGGCTAGTATTCCAAAGGTCGTAGGTTCGATTCCGACAGTGGCCAGGCATATTTTTCAAGGTTGTCCGGTGTGGATATACACTCACAGTAACATCACAAACGTATAAGATTAAGAAATATCCCAATTAAGGATAAACCTCCGACGTCTTGAGCGAAGGATCGACAGAATAGTTCAGAATCGTAGTCATAGAAATGAAGCATTTTATAAAACATGGGGTCATTCAAGTTCTTGTCAAGTTAAATTACTTTAATGCAACTGTAGTAGGTTTTGTGGATATTTTAAATTCTGCTTTATATAAGACGTACTGTGGACAACTGTTGCTACACTTACATTTGTCGTTAGAAACACCTCCCATGGTTTGGACCAATCTCTCGGTCATTTCTTTTGCAAGAGTCTTGAATAGTGACTAAACGATAATAAATCACTGTTTAATAATTAGAAACATGCAAGTATTGACAACTCTCTCCTTACTGCACACACCCAGTCAATAGATATTTTTTCCTCGGATGGCCTGAGCATGTCCATAGAAATAACTTCTTTGCACTTTACGATGTAATCCTCTTCTTACACATAATGAATGGCAAGCTTGCAAGCATTTAACTTACACGCAATTACCTTTAAAATCACAGGTAGAAATGAAGCAGAGGTCTGGGCTATACAGATCAGGTACAAGCTGCAGAGGACAGACGCAGTATCATAGGACTTTGGGCAATCTCACTCGATAGAACTATTTGTTGATGGGTTTTTGTAGATGCAACTTTCGAGTGTAAATTTTATACATTTATTAGACCAAGAGCAGGTTGGATTCCTGTCAGAGGGTCTATAGTTGCATTAGGCTATTCCAAAAATTTTCCGCACCCCCCCCTGTTGAGAAACCCTTTCTCACGTCGGTACTCCCTGGAATTTCCGCGAATTTTCATGTAAAATTTACCCCTTCCCATGGAATGTCCTTGTAAAAATTACCCTTCCCCATGGACTTTCCATTTTAAATTAGGCCCTGTCCATGGAATTTCCATGTGTAAATTACCCCTCCCTATGGAATTTCCATCATGGGACATTTACTCCCAGAAATTTCCTTCTAACATATGTCCTCCCATGGAATTTCCATCCCATGAAATTTACCCCTCCCTCTGGAAATTCCATGCGAGAATTACTCTTCCCCTTGGAATTCCAGAGCCTGAATGCCCCCTCCCTTGGAAATTCCAGGGTTAATGCACCCTCCCATGGAAATTCCAAGGTTAATGTACCCCCTCCCCTGGAAATTCCAAGGTTCCTCAACAGGGCGGGGGGGGGGAGGTGCGGATAAAAATTGGAATAGCCCATTTATCGCAACTGCTCCTTAGGTTAAATAAATGTATAACGTTTACACTCGCAGTATCACTATCACAAGTACTATTCTTGTTGCACTTTCTAAGCGTGCATTATTATTCTCTCTAAAGATACTTTGATACACAAATAATAATACACAGAACAATTTTAATATTTTTTAAATGCTCATCACTTTCTCTTCTTCCTAATTTCAACCTAGCGTAAACAATTTTTACCTTTGACTCCACTTCTCCAGATCTATAATACGGAGTTAGGTATCTCACAATGATATCGGCGCAGTCTTTTTTATTAGTTTTCGATTTTTCCGCCACTTTACTCCCCGTGGAACGCAGATGACTTTTTACTGTTTCAGTTTTTGAAGATGTTTTCGAAATATTAGAAGTTGAATGTAAATTACACTGTGTATTAGACGCAGGTATTCCACCCTGTGAAGACAATGGTACCCGAACTTGCATACCAGGAGTGATAGTGCCATTAATATTCATTGGAAATGATAATCTATGGTTGTGTTGGAAGTACATAGAAGATGGAGTGATCACAGATCCATTCTGGGGTTGACTTATCCCATGATATAGCCTTGGATCCAAAGGTACCGACGGAATTCCCGGCGTTGGTTGAACACCTGGTGGGTATGATGCCGGATACGGTGGTGGTATGAATCGAGCATGCGCGGTTTGAAAACCTTGATGAATTCCTGTGGAGTATGTGGATGATACACTTGATGAATAATTAGTTTGAATATTTGACGTATTGGTCCGTAAAGCGCCTTGGAAAGATGTGGTTGGCGCACCAACACTGGATGATGTCCCAAGTGAAAACACTGGAGAAAAATCTCGCGTGTTACTACCGGGTTGTACGCTACTAACATTTACTGAATTAATACTGTATGGCGGTCCTGATTGAGTATTAGTATAGGTTACTCGGGCGGAATTTACTAATGAAACAGTCTGTGGCAAAGTACCACCAGGTCGAAGAGAAGTGGAGCTTGACGATTGAATGGCGGAAGAGAACGTTGGTTGAATATCGGATGAAGTTACTTGGGGAACAGTTTTGGACGATTCCTGCTTAATAGAAGCACCTGTCTGCAGTCCTGGCGAAATATTTGATGAGCCTTGGGACAGAATTGGTGATATACTTTGTTGTTCATGTTTAACTTCCTTAATAGGCACGGAATCTGGTTTCTTTGCCGTAAATGTAGTTTTGTTGTAGGAATCCGTCAGAGAAGGTAATGGAGGAAGACTTGGTATGTCGTATTCTGACTTGGGTGGATGTTTCTCTCTTTTTGCAATAATCTATATGAAAACCAATAAACACCTCTTATGCTTTCACTATCCGTGCGATAGATGAGTATCCTGTATTTTGCTTGGATTCTTGTGTATTTACAGGAGAACAGCGTTATTACAAGATTTATTCTGCATTAATTTCTATCATGTTAACTAATCCACATGTAGTTGTGTTGATTAGGCTGAGGTGGTTTATCGGAACATCCCCACACTCCCTTATTACACAACAATACTCAGTATACGTTATTCTTACAGGGTTCGTACATGTCAGGAAGAGTCAATTTCAAGGATTTTTTAAGGACATTCAGCCGAGTATCAGCAAATTCAAGAACTAAATACTGAAGAGAAGGAGTTAGAAATCAGTAAAATATGTGACGTTGAATTGTTCAAAACGCAACTCTAATGAATTTCAAACAGTTTTGTCAGATATGAACATGCAAAATCAATTCATTAGCAAAATGTCCGTTTCGAATGTCAAACAATTTCAGAAAAAAAAATATTCATAATAAAACTGAAGCAAGAGGAATTTAAGGACTCTCAAGTACTTCTTTACAAATTCAAGGATATTCAAGGCCTTGAATTTTTGTTTTCAAATTCAAGGACATTCAAGTTTTGTACGAACCCTTTGTACGAATATTCATAGCAGGAAATTACCAAAGATTACCTTCTGAACATCTTTACTAATCGATGGCCGTTTCAAAGTTTGTAATATTGATGCCTTGGGGCTATCTCCACTTGGTGACCTTACGAGTAAAAACAAATATGCACAATGTTATTAGGAGGGATGTTTCTCCCATGATAACTGAGGCCACAGGTACAGAAATAAGTCTTATATTTCTATTTCTGTGTCTCTGACAGTATAATGTTATGGGTAAAGGGATTGTGCAAGTGGAATAAATCAAGTATTAATGAGGAACTGCATGGGTGATAATTTGCAAATAAATAAAAAAAAACCTACCCCTGTAAAGGCTTTATGGTCGAACAACTTATTGTAACAACAGACATAGAACTCTCGGTCTGTGAAAGAAAGCATTAGTATGATAAAATTTTATTCACGACTCAGTTGACATTGGAAGAAGGGTGTCAGGCGGTGTTTTAAATTATGAAAAACCATCACAATAATTCTTTTAAGCTAGGATGACTAATAACTGCAATCTAGTTCCCCGAGCCTGCGATCCTCGGGAAGGAACGAGAGGCTCTGGGATAATCCGTTTCAGCGAGGAATCTGATTGGCCATTGAAATGGAATGCGTAGTTCAATCTTAGCCAGGATTCTTGGCTTCCGGTAACGGATTATCTCAGAGCCTTCGATTCCTTCCCGAGGATCGCAGGCTCTGGAATCGAGATTGTAATAACTGCAATTCACTATCACCAGAAACAATGGAATGCTACTGAACATAGGATATTGTATAAAATACACGATCTCTACCGTTATCTCTCTCACCTACAAGCACGTACAGAACACTCAGGACTCACCGTCTCAGCTCCTGCCCTTCCAGGCTCTGTATCACTAGTGTTCGTCTGTCCTGCTTCGTCATCCTGCACAGAAAATGAAAAGATGAATTGCAGAGCCCAACCGAAGTTAAGACTGCCGGCACACGAGAGAAACTTGCTGAGCTAACTACCTCGCGTAGCGGCTAACTCAGCATGTTTCTCTCGTGTGCGGATAGTTTTCGTGAGGATTCAACCTGTCGAGGCCTTGAGGAAAATATCTATCGTATTTGATATTTTTCACCTCGTGAGGAAAAAATCTCAACGTCTGTGGATGTTGCGAGCTTAGTGCTGAGCTGTTTGAATAACTAGCCAAAGAGAACCTATAGTTTCTTCACGTGACTTTGGTCAAAATGGCAACAAAGGAGGGAAATGCAAACGATCATATCAACGATGTTACTGTTGAGTAGTTTCCCCAACCCACGCGTGCCATACGAGGCGGTTAGCTCAGCAACTTTCTCTCGTGTGCGATTTAGGCATCGCTTCGTATTTGCTGCGTGAGTAAGGTGGGTTTGTTAGTCTGTTAGTTTTTAGTGTGTTAGTTTGTTCGGAAACATACGCCTTTGCATTTATTCAAAAATACTATGTCTTCGAATAAGTGTAATTTCCTTTTAGTATCGAGAACAGTGTAATTTCCTTTTAATGTCATACTTTAACGTTTCAAGAGAGCACAACATTACGCTTTCTGACAAATTTTAATATCAATTTCTGACATTAATTTCAATTCGTACCTGTACAAACTTGCGAAATCTTGCATAAAAAAAGTTTCGAAATAGACTATATAGCAAAAATACGGGTGTAAAAATGCAATATGTTTACGATAACGTTTACGATAATTTTTACGATAAATGACCACCATTATCATATTAATTCTTCACTAAAACATTTGCTTGCACTTTTTTGTTGGATTTTAATTATTTTTGAACAAGGTATGTATTTGTTTTGTATTTACTGTCGATGCAATAGAAGTGTTGATAAAATATTGCACCAATTCCTTTCCTCAAGTTGATCAATTCATTTGATAGAAAATTGATCAACTTCCTGTTACTTCTAGATAAGCCAATTAGATTTCGTTTCAGAATCGAAATTTGAATTCGCATGAATTGATCAACTTGAGGAAATGAATTGATGCAATATTTTATCAACACTTCTATTGCATCGACAGTAATTCACTTAAAAATTCGATAAAATTGATCCAACCTCGTACCCAGGATCTTACTTTCGCACGCCCTCGGTAAAAGATGGGATTTTCCATTTCACTCGACTGTCGCCTCGTGGAATGAAAACTTCCATCTTTCACCTCATGAAAATGTTTTTACCATTGCACTTATAAACATTCATTGTTTGTACTTTCGGCACAAACTGATTAAATCGCACTACTTTTTACCCTAAATGCTTGCTGGCATAAAAATTGTATCTGTTCTGCAACAGGCATTACTTACCATACAATCTATATCCATGTCTTCAGCTCCCTGTTCAATCTGTTCGACCTAAATAATATTTCAAATAGCAAATTACCATAAGATGTGCAAAGGGTTACAGGTTGCGTTTACCACCACCAAAAGTCGGCTTTCTATAGGAAATTTAATCAACATCATGCGTGCAGATAAAGATACAGGGCCAATTAGGCAACACGTCAGAGCCCTTTCCAGTCACCAACAGCAACAAACAAAGAGTCACTATGTGTCATTCTTACATTGGCTCTGAAGGCAATATAATATTATTTGTCAGTACTGCGTAAAACGTACAAATCAAATGAGGGTATTACCCTGCATTTGCGAAAGATTAACGACGAAATCTTTCACCGCGAAAAATAATTAAATTACAACAGACTTCTGCATGTCAAATTGTAGTTTTAGCTACAAAAATACAATATAATTTATAGCTACATTACTTAAATTTATCTTATATCGCCGACAAAATCCAAACATTACTTAGAATTATCACAGGAATTATCAATATTTACATCAATATTTAGAATTATCGGCATAGCCATATGCTAAAAATATAATATCGTGGACTACAAATGGAATACAAGTGGTGGAAAGGTATTATTCATTACGGGTGTGGTTGCAATTTCACACGAGAGTCATTTCAAGTCATAACACGCGCTCCGAACGCACATAATTTTGCCAATGTTACATATCTTGCAGGATGCATGAATTAATGTTGTGTTACCTTAATCTCAGATGGTTCTTCACGATTTATCTTTTCTTGTTTAACCTGAACGTTTCATAAACAACTTCAGAGATTGTAATACAAAATGTATATGGCAAGCATCACTTCCGGTGAAATGGCGGATTGTGATTGGCTTAGAAACACTTTCAGCGGTCCGTTATTTTCCCGTAATGGACCGGCGGTCCATTACGGGAAAAAACAAACGCATGCGTTTTAAAACAAAACAGCAAAACTAATTGAAAGTTTGAAAATTATAATTTAATGTGTTATTAATAAGATACCTGCGAATGGTTTTCAGTGAATTAAAAAGAAGGTATACATTGGTACTTTTTGTTTTCTTCTACCAAATGTGTACCACGCTACTAATATGTATTTAAAATCATGCAATCTTGTTTGTTTCAAGTATATAAATGCCTATAAATGCCATGCATATAATAAAGTTTTTATTAACCTCGCTTGGTCGGTATGTACAGAGAAATATCGGACCTCGGTCTTTTTATACAAACCTCGCTCTACGGGGTGGGTCTGCACAAGACCTCGGTCCGATATTTCTCTGTACGGACCTCGCATTCGGTTAACAAGAAGTTAATAATGATTATGTTATAAAATTAGGAATATGGCGCTTGTATATAGGTATGGTAAATGTTTAAAAATTCTTACTGTGATCTGTGCAAATTCTTCAGGATCAATCTTTTCTTCTTTAACCTGGATGATTCACAAAACGACTTCAATAAAAAATAGAAACATGACAGCCATAAACACGTCATCATAACTTATAATGTTAGGAATATGCTGCTGATATATGAAAGTAAATATATTTAATATTCTTACCGTGGTCTCTGCAACTTCTTCGAGATCAGTATTTTCTTGTTTAACCTGGACGTTTCATAAAGCACTCCATTAAATATTATAGAACTAAAGCATCCAAATTTATTAATATAGAGTGTACTATAAGCAAACTAGCTGTTCAGATGCTACATCAAATGTTCCTGCATAAATATTAATCAAAGTCCTGCAATGTACATCTCAGTTACACAGAAATAGTGAATACGAATCACTGTTTTGGCTGCACATACCTTTTCTTCCTTAAGGCTGCAGTTCCAGTCACACGTTTTTCATACGGGCGTATACGCACGGAAAAGTTGAAATATCTTTAAATGTTACTTATGAAATAACTGAATAAATAAAAGGAAAGTATTATATAGTTTTGTGAATGATGTAATGTGCAATTGTACAGGTAATTCATACTAGTGTTAAATTGAAAAAGATTTAAACTTTTCCGTACGTACAAAAACGCGTGACTGGAACGCAGCATTTGGGCTACATACATGTTAGCATTTTTTTATAATTTTATAAAATATCCAGCTTACCGTGATCCCTGCAATGTCGTTAGTGTTTTTAAGTGTATCCTGTTTTAAAAAAGACGCCCCGTTTAAAAAAAACTAAACAACATAAACTAGTATAGGGAAGTAAGATAAAGTACAGTACTAGCATTTACGCAGTAAAGATGGGAGTTTAGTACAGTAATTAGTAATAAGAGAATTTTAATGTTCAGTGGTATACCTCGTCCTCCGAAGTTAAGTCAATACGATTCGTCTCCCGCTTAACCTGTATTAGAAAAACAAGCAAAGCTGTTTACCTGTCTGATGGTTCCCAGTATAATCTACATAATGCATGCACCAATTCTTCTGTTGGTATTTTTGATTAACAAGAACCCACGGGACAATGACCCACCCGTAGCATTATTACTGGTCTCGTTGTCTCTGATGAACTGAATACAGTAAAAATAACATTTAGCTGTTCTTAATGCCTTCCCAACATGTATTCTATTTAGAATCTATTATTTCATGGAAGTGCGTATTCTATTAACGAAAGTTGCATCATTGTCCATCCTTCACAACGAGTAAATAATAACAATCATACAAAAGAAGCAACCATGAAATAAAGTGTTTATTATATAGTGAGTATATATAGAGATAATTATATAGCCCTGACTCACATATATCAACACTCAGGCCTTAAAATATCTTTTACAAGGCCGTCTGACAACATGTCCGGTGACGTTGAATTTGGGTCGGACATATGTCCGATGACCTTCAGTTCAGTTTTGACTCGGAAATAAGTCTGAATGACACAAATGAATAAATGGTAAATGTTGTAAAGATATTAAATAATTTGTTCCTTTCATACTTATTTCCAAGCCAAAATTAACTTGCTTTCCAGAACAGCAGTATTAAAAAAAGACTTCGACAACTTAAGCCCGTTTTCCACTTCACTATTTCGCTCGCCGCCCCACGCTCGACTACGTTAATTAAAACAACATTTCCAGTTCACCTTTTATACAATAGTACTCTGATTTTCCATTTAGCATACAAGCCTCTAGTCCTGGGCTAGGGTACATTTTGATTTACGTCGGACAAAGCTACAGTTCGGTTGGACACCAATACACTCGGGTCGGACAAACAATAAACCTCAGTTTCACCTTGGTCGGACAGAATGTCCGGTGGTTTCCTTTCTACGTCGGACAATTTCACGAATGGGTCGGACAATGTCCGTGACCGACCGATATTTTAAAGCCTGACACTACATCACTGAACGAATATCTCTTACCATCTATTTCTTCACTTTCTTACTAGAATCTCAAACAAATTAAGAGCTTCTTCTTCTACATGCGAGAGAAATCATCTCACGAATCAGACGGATTTCACACGTGCAAAAAATCATCCGCCGTATAAAGATACCACTTTCATTTCACTTAATTACTATAATACGGAAATCTCTATATACTTATATAATACATTACCAATTCCCAATTCCCAATTCCCAAAACGAAACAACACATGATAAATTAGAATGAACAGTACCTGGATCTCTGATGATCTAGTAAATTCAGTCAGTGAAGACAAAGACAGAGCATCATCAACTTCGTGTTTAACCTGTACAAACAAAATCAAGGTACAGTAATGCCCGGATCAAAAGGTGAGAGTGTATATATATGAGAGTTGGCAGTCACGCGACCTTGGCCAGCTGTTCTTGATGCTTTCCCAACATGATCATGTATTCTATTTAAGTTGAAAATAGTTGGAATACTCATCAAATCTTTATTTTTTTCAATGTCACGTATATTTGCAATGAAAAGTGTTCAAAACCTAAAATCTTTTCGGCGTTCCTCTCAAAATTACTTCGTTTTAGCTTTATTCTCTAGTTTATAGAGTTAGCTACCTTTTTAAATGCATCTGCCGGTTGAGAAACATAAAATAACAGTTAAAAATTGTCAATTAAAATACAATTATCAATGATGCTTTAAAATTGACGCCATATTTACAGCCATATAAGCAAAACTTACTGAACTTCAGACATCATTTTCTCTTTGGCGTATCATCTAAAATCTCTTCATTTTAGCATTATTTTACAGATAAAGCACTAAACATACTTTTTAAGTTTGTTTGCCGATTGAGAAACGTATTGAAAAATAAAAATTTTGAATTTAGTCATGACCTCAAGTGATATATTATACGCACAGTGATATATTATAGTTTTGAGCGCGTGTTACGTAACATACAAAAAAATCTCCTCTTAATCTAGAGCTCCCCCGTATAGCAATGCGTGACAGACAACTCTCATCAACTTTCATCCTCATTTGCATGATCAAGGCTGATTCACTTGGGTCAGTTGGGTGTATGATAAATGCATGATGTGAAACTATGTGTAGCATTAATGTTAATACCATATTTTAGCTTACCAAGATCTCTTGTTCTTGACTAAATACAATCGATGCAAGCGAGTCAATTTAAAATTGACATTTCTTGTTTAGTTTGCATGTATACTGCTACTGTTAACGTATTTTATTTTTACCGAACTGATGTTGTTATCGAGGAATAAATTACAAGTTCCTCCTAATTATAGCATCTCACCTTTAGTCTCGTATCTTCGTTTGATTCAAAGCTTTCTCCTTTAATCTATCCAAATTAAGTCAAATGAAAAAACACTTGTCATCTTCATGCATAAATTTTTTTTCTGCACTCTTTTCCACGTTGGTGGAGGAGAGTCTGGACTCTGGACATGCAATGACTCTATTGTTCCACTATTGAAATGTCCACTTATACTGCTAATTACTTTATTTATTTATTTAGATTTGCGAACTAGGGCAGGGTCACCACAACAGCATATGCCAATTACTGTGGGCCCTAACCCACCCCACCCTGTCAAACTTTCCCTGTGGGAGGAAACCGGAGTACCCGGAGAAAACCCACGACTTTCGGCAGAGCGTTGACTTTTACTCTTTTCACATGAGGACTGGGTTCGAGTCGCATTGAGAAGGTTCTCACTGAGGCTTGAACCTGCGGCCTCAGAGGTGAAAGGCAAGTGTGCTAACCACTTCGCCACCGAAGCCCCATTATTGCTTCTGATAGGAGTAAACTGTACTGCCACTACCATTAAAATATGCTATTAAAACTACTATATTAAAAAGTACAATACAGTAACGATAATAGATAGGTTCAGATTTGACTTCTACTTCCACTCATACGCATCTGATTGGTTAATTAATCGGATAGAATATATGCATCTGATTGGTTAATGGTAGTGGTAGTCGAAGTCAGAATCAACCTCGTTCAATCTGAACCTCTCTAATGTTGTTTGAGATGTTTGATACTATTATGTTGCAACCTGGTACTGTTACTGATTGTGGTGTCTTGTGGTGTCGTGGTCACCACGCTTGCCTTTCAAGCAGGGACGTCGCTATAGGAGGGGGGGTGTAACACCCCCAATAATTCAAACGTTGGTCAAAGTTGGTCAAAATGGAAGTGATATTTGCCCAAAGTTGGTCAAAATGGAACTGATATTTGCTTAAAATTGAAGGTAAAACTGGGAAAAATTTGGTAAAAATTTGTGATAAAAGATGGTCGAAGTTGCCCAAAGTTATGAAATAGTTCGCATTTTTAACAATTTTATAGCTTTTGTTACGTTTGCGATGAAAAAATTGGAATCCGGAAAATGTTTTTGACCTCCTCCCCCCCCCCGCCCGGGAGACCTGGGTTCAATCCTTGGTCTGGCCTCTACTCAAAGTCTTACATACATGCAACTGAACACGACAAACTTGCGTGGGGGTAAGGTAGTGTGTTACGCTCTCAGATTAGTCAAAGACTAAAGTAACAGTCCTCATCTTACCTGTAGTAACTCTGATGCTTTAACAAATTCACCTCGTTTGAACTTTGTTTCTATATCACTTTCGTCGTTACTCTGTACATGCTGAGATCACGGAGAAGAAAAGTTAATATTTTACTCCAACAATATGCAGTGAACAAGGTTTATCAATTGTAGAACATGGAAGAAACACGTAACATATGCAGGTGTTCTTAGCAGTTTTAAGCATGTGTTTTTAGCAATCTGTTAAAATTCCAACCAAAAACAAGCTTCACATGTATATATACTAGACATGACACCTGATATCTTCTCATACAAATGTTAAATGTTTGTGTCGAATGCTAGTTTGTTGCTGCATGGAATGCTAATAGATTGGTTATTTTTATTCACTTCTACAAACAACAGACATCTTACCGACAGTAACTCAGATGCCTTAATAAATTGACCTTCTTTAAACTTTGTTTCTATATCACTTTCTTCGTTATTCTACATTCCAAGAATTAATTATGGAAAATAAAAATAAAATTTTGTACCAACAATATAATGCAGTGAAAAAGGTTGAGCAACAGACTTTACTGTTTATTGCATTTTTGCCCCAATGACCTCGTTTCCATGTTTGCCTGGTTAGCATGGCAGGCGTACATGAAGGTTATATCCGCATGTTTCGTGCACGAATATGTTTCTCTTTGATCTTGATCCCAATCGCAGGCCTATATCGTTAAAGCCTTCCGCATACGAAAGGAACATGCTGAGCTAACCGCCTCGCGTGGCAGCTAGCTCAGCATGTTACTCTCGTGTGCGGATAGTTTTCGTGAGGATTTCACCTCTCGAGGACTTGAGGAAAATATCTATCGTGTTTGATATTTTTCACCTCGTGAGGGAAAAATTTCAACGTCTGTGGATGTTGCAAGCTTAGTGCTGAGCTGCGCGAATTAACTAGCCAATGAGAATCCATAGTTTCTTCACATGATTTTGGTCAAAATCGCGATAATGGAGGGAAATGCAAACGATTTTATCAACGATGTTGCTGTTGACTACTGTTGAGTAGCGGCCAACGTGTGCGGTGAAAATGCATAGCTGAGCTATAGCCGCCACGTGAGGCGGTCAGCTCAGCAAGTTTCTTTCGTGTGCGGCAAGCTTGACCTTATTGTGACGAAACATGAGGAAATAACCACATGAAAACGAGGCCATTGGGGATATAATGCAATAAACAGTACAGTCTATTGTTAGTATACTGTATACAGTGGCCAATGTTATATTGGATTTTGGAAAACTATAAGAATGGACAGTTTAATGTAAATTATAATTATCATGGTCCTAACTTTTGCAATTCATTATAAGTCATACAATTTGTTATAGAATATAGTTATATTATGACCAGCACAATTTCGACATTCAACCTTTCAAGTCTTTTTTCTAATTTGACACTTGATTATCAGTATTCGTGATATGGCATGCAATCAGTGGCCTACAGTATATATCACTATTCACTGGTTCTACGTAACGGAGTAGTCTACTTTAAATCCTGGGAACAATTGGGAAGGTTTGCAATGTCAGAGATTAATCTACATTTGTATAATTATATAGGTGATTATTGAAAATTCTCCACGCTGATTGGTTGCCGTTGAGGTGATTATAACGCGACAATCACCTAAGCGATTTTGTCAATTAAATGACGAAGAAATGTGTATTTTTTATTTTTTTTTTCCAAATAATCACCTAAGAAATTATACTAAAACAATTATGCACCTCATGCAGGCTCGATGATTATCGTGAAAAACCTCGACTTCGTCTCGGTTTTTATTCACCGATAATCACCTCGCCTTCGGCGAATAACTGCTAAATAAAGTGAACTGTATCAATGTTATAGAGTTTACCTGCGCTGGACTCTTAGAGTTATGGTTTCGATCAAAAAATATTTCGTTACGTTCTGTTGACTGGCTGATTTCTTTTACCTAAATAAGTAAATAGGGAAACACAATGATACATTGCATCAGTGAATTCAGTAAGGAAATCCTACCCTCCTATGTTGTTCATGTAACCGGGCCAGCCGAGATGAATCGTGCACATCACGAACATTTCTTAACCATAAAAGCTCGTTTGAATGTACTTTACACTGATACTGGAATCAATCTAAGCTATATAATCATAAAATAGATCAACTACAGTTTCCAGACTTTTTATCTGTTTAGCTATTCATATATGGAGCTATTCATGTATGGAGCCGGGCTGGCCCGGTTAACCGTCATGATTCGTTTAAGAGGAGAAATGAATATTTTGTATGTTACGTAACACGCGCTCAAAACTAATGAATAATACATTTCCACTTGGTCATGACAAAATTCAAGCGGCAAACAAACTTAAAAAGTATGTTTAGTGCTCTATCTGTACAATTATGCTAAAATGAAGAGATTTTAGATGGTACGCCAAAGACAAAATGATGTCTGAAGTTCAGTAAGTTTTGTTTATATTGCTGTATATAAATATATGGCGTCAATGATAATTGCGGAATTGCCTCTTATTATGACGGCTTTCATCAACATCCAAACTGACATTTCAAAGTTGAACATATCAGCTTATTGTGGTGTGCAACTAATCGCAGGCTTCAAACAACCAAGAGATTTTCGCCATGTTGCATGAAATTTTAATTGCGAACTTGCAAACACCTTGTTAAATTCATCCAACGTGGCGGCCGTGATCTGTTCGTGGTGCATGGTCGCGTGGTAGAGGTCTTCAAATGAGAAGTTCGTACCACCGTGGAAAATTGCACACCGACAATATACCATACTATATACAGAATTTTGAGTATGGTACATTTACTGAATTGCTTGACTTTAATGTCAAAAGAACAGGAGTGAGAGAGCGAATATATAGTGAATATAAAGATGTCAGTTTGTTATAAACTGTCTATTACTATAGTAGTGCAGTGTTTTAGTTGAAAACATTGATATTTTACACTTGGTTGATCCTTCCTATATAACGTCTACAGTACCTTTTGTTGTATGCTCAGTTTATACATTTGAGAACTTCTGTTCGTGAGGAAAACATCGTACTCCAAGTTCACAGCCAACTGTTCAACACCAACTGTGGATCTTAAGTTAACGATAATTCGTATATGAATGAAGTTGTAGATATATTGTGTATAATATATCACTGGATCCAAACACCAGCCAAAACATTACACAGTTTAAGGTTTAACTGATTACTTGGTCATTTCTATATGCTAATACACCTACAACTATATAGTTACCGTAAAATTTATGATATACATTAAGCGAACAAGACAAAAACCATGCATCGCAGCAGGAAGGAGACATACCAGGACGTACATACAACAACGTATCGAATGCGAACCGTACGTCATATTTTATAGTACTCATTTAAATATTTAAGTATTGCTTTGTCTAGGCAACGACAATGGTTATCTAAAGGCAAGCATTTAGATGAACAAACATTGTTAAATTCTTCTTTGCTTTGTTCGCTAAAGATGATCAGTTAAGCAAGAATGATCTTTGGAAGATATGTGGGTTTCAATCTTTCCTATGAGTGTCACACACAAAGGCAGATATCAAATAATGAGATTCTTATAAGTTTTTCTTTTGTTTAATTGACATCACGTGCACTGAGCTGAAACCTATTGAACGACAGTTATACAAAGCAATGTGTCCCGAATGGGGCGTTTTGAATACTTATATCTCATTAGTAATTCATAATTGTAATTCATAATTTCATAATTCTGAAATCAATGTAAAACGGTAGTTCTAAAATCCAAATATGTTTTGCTTCCACTTTCTTGTATATTCATCCAGTTGAATGAGTCAAGAATAAATATATGGCATATTGAACATGGATAAAACATCATAACGAAAAATATAATCAGATAATACCTAAATATTGCTATATATACAGCTAATTCAAAAAAGATTGTCCTTCAAAAATCATAAACCTTGTACATTGAGCGCGCAAGGGATGATGGGTAACTACCTTTTCAAAGTCCTAAGCTCGGTAAATTTTCTTTGCAACAATGCTATATAGGGCACATAATGAACGACGTAGGGCTGTTTGGTTCACTAAGCTAATGCCCGATCTAAGGCTCGAAATAAGCAATACCCACATCATACATTGCGCGCTCAATGTTTAAGGTTTGAGACTTTTTGTAGGACAACCTTTTTTGAATCAATAACTGTATACACCCATGTGCACATGTAGGTTTTATAACTGAATAGATTAATTGTTTTTCCCGCACTTGCAACCAGGCTTTATATAGGAACCCAGAAAAGCAGCCATATAGCAATACGTTTATATTTAACAAACTTTGTCAATCAAGAAACGATTCTGGACTAGAATTATATAGTTTCATAAATGTTGATCGTATTCACTTTATAATAAGGTTTACTCATGGTTTACCTGTTATTTCTTTCATAGTTCGACACTAAAGAATTTTGAAGTCTTTCCAAACAAAACTCTCTAACCTAAAATATGGAATGTTTAAGGGTTGGTTGTTTTAGATCAGCGCAAAAATAGTGTCGGTCTTTCTATGCATATTTCAAATGGATAAACGTACGTTTTAGAACCACACAAATTTAAACATGCAATAGTTCTTAGTTCAAGCAAGGTAATATACACTAAAGTACGTCACCCTGGCTATACAGCCTCGTTTTCACGATTGAGATGGTGGGCTTTAACTAATAGAGACCTTACGATTTTAGGACGGCAACCGCGACGGGGACGGCCAAAACAAACTCCTTCAAATAAATGGTAGTCGATAGTTCGTCGTATATTATCAATCGTATGAATTTAATACAGTTTTAGAAGTTGAAGACATGGTTTTTATGGTTGGGAAGAGTTCTGCTAAACCCAGTTTGAAGTTGCACTTATTGTGGCTTGGAATGCAGCCGTTGTATCAACACGTGAAAATCTGTGATTTGGCGTTGTAAACAGAGCGAGGACAATGTCTAAATTATTCATTTATTGTAATTACTCAATTCTTTTCAATGATCTATTGTATTGATAGCCGTTGCCGTCGCGTTGCCGTCCTAAAATCGTAAGGTCTCTAATATGTCACATACACGAAAACGTGGCTCTATATCGAAAGTAGCCTAACATACTTTCCGGAAGGGTGTATATTGAGGTTAATGTATCTATGTCTTGAAAATATCATGCAACAAAATATGTAGACATTGACCAACAGGAGAAGTAGGCCATCATACAATCAGCATACATTATAGCAGTCAACCACGCGTAACCAGGCTCGATTTTAGTCGGCCGAGTAACGGTTTTTAACGAAAGCAATGTACAGGAGCGCGAAAGTGAGCCAGCAGATCATATCGCTGATTATTTCTCGTTTTAATATGCATCGGACAAAACTCGTACCATGTGTGTCCAGCTTAAGGTGCGTAAAAGACGAACCTGGGTAAAAGGCGCTAGAGAATAAGGCAATCTTGCACAACTTAAGGCTGCTTATTCGTTATGTTTTTATTTTCCTAACGGAATTGTCTACACAAATATGTCGTACCTTTACAGTCAATTTAGGAATATGAGTTAGGTTGGATGCGTTTTTTATTCTACATGATAGACCTAAAATAAAAAAGATCAATATTTCTTAAAATACATATCTTGCAGAACAGGATTGTAATAGATAAAATACAAACGGCTGATGGGTATCATATAGATCAGCCAGTGGTGGACACTTCGAGAAGTATTGGGGGCGGAGGGAAGGCGAACTTATACGTTGCCAACATATGGCCACCTTTTTTTACTGGAATTTCATGCAATATATAGCTTAATTTATAGCGTACCAAAGCTTTCATGGTTGAACTATCAACAGGTTACCAAATGCAAGTGCTGATTTGCTGAAGACGTCCGACATTTAGTATATGCATTTTTTATTTAATTTGATTTTGTTTTTTTTTCAATGTTAAGGAAAGTGGTTATTTTTCCAGTCACAGAAACCAACGAGCTTTGGCGATTTGTCCGTGAATTAATTTGATTGGTTCATTTCTTCGTTCTGTCAGTTTGCTAGAAAGACATCAATAAATTTAATTAATTTTCAAGCAAATCCGGGGATCGAAACCTTGAAGGAATTCCACGATGTTTCGCGGACTGCGAGCAGGTGGCCTGATCAGTTCGGGTTAGAGGTTGGGGAAGAGGTTAGGTGCGGGTAAGGTTCCGGATTTATTGTGTGAAACAACCGCTTGCTATTTAAATGAACCAATCAAATTAATTCACGGACAAATAGCCGAAGCTCTTTAACAACTTCGAAAAGAGTAACTATATAGTTGTCAAACAGCGCATTATCCCAAATGAATACGACCAGTATTTTAAACTCTCATCAACATCATCTCTTTCACTAATATAGAGGTCGTCCTCATCTAGTCTTCAGCTCGTCTATCTCTGGGTTTTATGTCTTAGTGTCGAATCATAATATCCTTGACACTTAAGTGGCAGTCCCGCTAAGAGCCGTCCGATGACTTTGACTTTGGAAAATAGATTTCCTTTATTTTTTGTGTGTTGAAAGGCATTGATATACAAGTGTCCAAAATAAATTTATTTTTTGAAAATTCTTTTTTATGGCTTCGCTAGACGCCGAAACTCATTTTACCCGTGCAGAGCTATTTTCAAGCAAAATCGAAGGTTGAATTTCGGTAAATTGTAGAGCCGCGCTGAATCAAAACGCCTGACTATTTCCAAATTTCAACTAGATTAACAAGTTAAGATACAATTCAGTTTCCCTGTTCCAAAAAATAAGAGCATTTGAAAAAATCGTAAATAAACGACAGCAACTTGACGGCACATCGGTTTTTGCTTCTTGTTCGGTTGACAAAATTACACTAAAATCGAAGCTTGAGATCTCCAAATGGGGACCTAAAATTACGCTGAAATGTGCTTGGCTGTAATGATTTATACTTATTTTGAGAAGATCTGAAGAAAAACCTGCGGGTATCAACTGATCTGTATTTGGCGCGAGTTAAGATTTTCTGGAGCCCATAATCAATGATTTTTGCATAATTTATAGCTAATTAACATATTTCTTGAGAGGCGCTAAAAGTAAACAATTTCTTTCTGACTAACGTATCTCATATGAAAGCGACTACCACAGCTGGTAATACCCTTTTTGTAAATATAGTCGTAATGTTCTTTTCCTGACACGCTGAGAGAGCTTTGTTTTTGAATGTTATGCCACATTTATTCAGTCTGACCAGATTCATAAATGTCACGAACTTGTATATTTCTAACCTGAGTATCAGGCCCTCGATATTGAAAGAGGGCCTGACACGAAACGCCTCAAAAGCCATGTTCAACATCCAGAATCTGGATGTTATGCTGATTAGCTAAGAGACGATAAAACGCATCATGTGATTCAAACCGGAAATATATGACCGGCGTATGTAAACACCAAAAATAGAATTTGTAATTTTGTCAATATACTGTTAAAAGTGCTTTATTTCTGAAATTTATTTTCAATTAATTAAGCCTAAAAATGACAAAATAAGTACGAAAAGACGTTGAAAACGCTTTTGCAGCAACATTTTAATGAGGTTATGCAATAACAAAGGTTAACAGCTAGGGAACCAAGTCTCGTTACGTCGGCACATCATGTGACCAAAAAGGGGCCGGGCGAGTATGTAATAAGAGGTTGGCCGCGCATTGGTGGTATTAGCCAACGCAAAATCGACTTCTCGACGACGAAAAAAAATGAAAAACCAGGAAAACAGATATTTAGCGATTTAAGACACTTGACCTTCAGGCTAACACCTCACCATCCAAACGGGTAAGTATGGTGAACGAAGGTGTTAACTCGGTATAAAACTAAAACTACATAGTTATAGTAGAAAGCGTGTCTAAATATCTCGCCGTAATAGTCGCCGTAGAACGAAAATATGTGGTGTTGGAAATTTTCAAATATTTAGTTCCAAAAAGCTGAAGCCTTGTTTATCAGTTTATTCCCCAGCTGTTTTCCAAGACCTGCAAGGATATAATAGTCAGCTCGCTCGAACTAATATGCCAACATCAGGCAGAAATTGAAGACAATAGCCGCTGTGTCAGACGCAGTTGAAGCGAATAGCTGTCTCGAACAAACTATTAACATGACACGAGGACCGAGGAAGAAGAAATCCTATTCAGAGCGCCGAATGTTGTCTCTTTAGACTCCTGGAAAAGGCCATCGAGCTATGGTTCCCCGAATAAGGCATAGTTTACGCTTAGAATTCCATCATGTGGATATTTCGACAAAAACATACCGATTTTTCTCCGTATTTATTCAAATTTATATAAAACTGCAAATAACGAAATTTGCGTATTTACATACCTGCAGCGGACAACCGGAAATATGCTACAACCGGAAATAATTTTAATTGGCTGATATTCTGGGGGTGGAAAGCCCGTAGAGGCGAATTGTGTCAGGCTCTCTTCAATACCGAGAGCCTGATACTCAGGTTACGAAGTGGGAAGAATATGGAGCTTTCTGACACATTGAGTCGAGCGTATCTTCATGAAGGTGGAATCCCGGTCGAAATTGAAGTAGAGTCGATCAATGTGATGCACAGTTTACTCGTTGACTCAGCAAGATTGGATGTTATCAGAGCGAGTATGGAAACTGATGAACGAATGCAAGAGCTGAAGAAAGTCATTTTGAAGGGTTGGCCAGATAAGAGAAGTGACGTTCCAGGGCAAGCGAGACAATATTTTGGTGTACGTGACGAATTGACAGTTCAAGAGGGTTTGATTTTTCGAGGTGAAAGAATGTTAGTTCCAAATGATCTGAGAAAGCAGATGATTCAACGTATTCATTCGACTCATATAGGGGCGGACGGATGTCTAGGTCGTGCAAGAGAATCTATCTATTGGCCAGGATTGACCAGAGATATTAAAGATCACACTGCACAGTGCGATGTATGTAGATCGTTTGACAATAAGCAATCCAAAGAAACACTGAGATCTCACAAAGTGCCCAATAGACCATGGGCAAAAGTAGGAGTTAATATTTTTTACGTTTAATGAACGAAATTATCTGATAACTGTTAACAATTTTTCAGGTTTTTGGGAAATAGATCTTCTAGAGAATGTCAAGGCGAAAACGGTGATTCGGAAGATGAAATCTAAATTCGCGAGGTACGGAGTTCCAGATTTGTGTGTGTCCGACAATGGTCCGCAGTTCGTGTCCGAGGAGTATCATAAGATCAGCGAGAGTTGGAAGTTTCAGAGAGTTACATCTTCTCCCAGACATCCTCAGAGCAATGGTCGTGTAGAAAACGCAGTCCAAGCAGTGAAACGTGGATAATGCAGATGTGTATTTAGCAGTGCTGGATTATCGAAATACACCGACACAAGGAAGTGAAAGTTCCCCAGCACAAAGACTAATGTCGCGAAGAACAAGAACATTGCTCCCAACGACAGCAAAGTTGTTGGCACCAAGAGTTGTACAGAATCACCATCAAGAAATTGTGAAAGGCCAAGAACGTCAAGCGAAGTATCATAACAGAGGAGCAAAAGATCTACCTCGTTTAAAGAAAGAAGACAAAGTAAGAATTCAAGACCACGGACAAGTTCTTAAAAAAAGTCCGTCAGTCAAAGTGACTGTGAAAGCAGAAGTTGGTATTAGATCATATGAAGTTGAAACACAAGATGGACGAGTTCTAAGACGAAATCGAAGTCACCTCAGAAAAACGACATGTACCGAAGATGAAGTTGATGAGACACCTCAAACAGAAATTCACACAGACGAAGATAGAGAATCGAACCAGACTGCAGAAAGGCAGTCAAAACGAGCGGTAGATTGTCAAAGAGAACAAAAAGTAGAAATACGAACACTTTCAGGACAGTTAGTAAATAGACCTGCGTATTTGAAAGACTATGTATCATTTGTATTTTGAAATGCGAACTGGATTAAATAATAGACTTAAGTATTAGAACTAGTAAAACTACATTTAGGTGTATATTGTTGTAATTTTAAAAAAAAATTTAAGAAAAAGTTTGTATAGTTTTCTATGTCCTTATAAAAGAAGGATGTAACAAGAAGTACTTATCATGGAACAGTAATGCGGGCTCATAGTACTAATGTACAAAAGAGAAAGCAGTTTTATTAAATGTGTCTTAATCTACTGTACTTAAATGGGTGCATGTGTTAATATAAAACGAGATGTTTAACAAGCTGGCTGCACTAGAAAATTTATTTTTCCGGAATAATTTTGTGATAGAGATACCAGAAGATCCCCCAGACTACAATAATAGCGAGCTTAAGCAAGCGACGTTTTTACCAACGCAGACGTCAGATTTCCAAGGAGTGGCTGGATTAAGCACTGTGTTTGTGTCAGTTTGTGGTAATCATCAACACATATGACAAAACATAAGATTCTTAAAGTTTTTTGCTTCCTTACACGAGTGCTATGATGCAAAACGCCACCAAAATTTGATATATCAATTTTCTGGTAACGTCCGTGTTGACAAAAACATTGCTTGCTTAAGCTCACTAATAACATCACAAGTTTTGCGGAATTTTTAGCTGACTGGACGTCGTTTCAAACTATATATACACCCTAATAGGGTGTATACATTTGTAAAGCTGGGCGCACACGCTACATATATATAATTATAATATAGTCATTCACCGTATATGAGCTGTTCTGCAATCTAATTGGTTGAATTACTCACCGTATATCAGCTCATATACGGCGAGTAGCGAAAAACAAGATGACTGTCCAAAAACTACATGAGAGTTTGCGAAGCAGAAAAAAGGAAAATATTCGCTTTCAGAAAGATAATAGCAGAAGGAAAAACTCTCAAAAAAATTTGACAGGTTGCAAAATACATTTATTGCATAGAAATTAGTGTAAATACAAGTTTTTTAAAGAATTAATACCGAAACAACAGCGAAAAAAACATGTTCATTGAGAATATAAATTGTTCAGAAAAGTTTAATTGCAACGAAAGACAAATGAATTTGCAGTCAACAAGCACTTACTATACTACCAAACATCCGTATAATATATCTGAGCTTCTCTGTGAGATATACCGGTTCTAAAACCATTTCTTTCACTTCCTCTTAGAGTTGTAAAACAAACGTATTTCAAATTTTCATGGCCAAGCGGTTTTTTGCCGAACAAATTGTCAAGACATTGTAACAGAGGATAATTCATTATTGCTTCAGGTAATGGCTATTAGACTATATATTGTAAAACAATTATACCATTCGCCCTCGTTGTATATGGCTGATAGCCGACTCGTCGGCTATCAGCTGATATGCGATTCGAGCTCATGGTATAATTGTTAAATATTCTGACTTCAAAATTGATTAATACAAAAGGACACTCTATCCAGTACTAGTCAGATCAGTGCGGCAGACTGAAATCGCACCTTCAGTCGGGCGCGAGTGCGCTCAGTTGTAATGCAAAAACAGAGTAGATGCAGTATAGTAAATACATCATGCTAGAAAAACAAAGACACAGTAGAAACGTAATTCATGTACCTCTAAAAATGCCTGTAAGGTGAAAACTGGATTTGATAAACACTTGAACAGTGTTTTTAACTTCAATTGCGAACTCCGCATTCTCCCAGTGGCTTCATTGAACATAGACAGCAATTCTTTATCAATTCTTTTACCTTGGCGTACCTGTGATGTTAATTTAATTTAAACGTTAAAAAATACAGGGTGTATAAAAAAAAAGTAAGACAATTTTGAAATTGCTCTCAATTCCACAATTCTGTTCATGAAATGTAATTTTTTATGTGTATGGATTGCTTGAGGTCTTAAATTAGGCCACATAAAATAAATTCCTTGATTCTCATCACCGCCCGACTGTATTTTAAGAGCCGCGTGAAATTTTCTTATATTTTGTTATACAATATAAATGAACCGCCCGACAAAATATTTCAAGACAGTTAAGTTTTTTATATTTAAAATTGGGTTTTTAGTGCCATTTTAAACTGCCAATTTCAAACAAATAGAACCTTGAAAGAAATTTCATTGCATTTTAACGAACTGCGCATTCAGTTCAAGGGTTCAGTCATTGTTTGTGGAGAAATATGTTCATTTTGGTTTGTGACTGCACTTCACTTTGGAAATCATAGAAATATTAAATGTTAGGAATTATTGTTTTATTTATTGATGACAAATTATATAAGTATAAAATATAAAATATAAACCTCTCGGCTCTTCGACATTTTCAAAGTCTAGTGATGAGAATCAAGGAATTTATTTTATGTGGCCTTATGGAAAATATAAATAATTTTGAAAATAGTAAATTTGGCTATCCAGGTGGGTGGTCAACTTTTGCTCCCTTAAAAGTGGCTTGCGCACGGAAATGAGAACCGGTATTCTTTATTTGAGTTCATGTATGAAAAGTTCGCTATTTGTTGCATTTATGATAAAATTTCGGCAGGATTTTACCGAGTACAAATCCTCCGAAAATTGTGAATTCACAAATTTGCATTTGCATTTTGATTTTAAATGAGTCATGTCAATTATGTATCTTAATTCTTGAAGTAAATAAAATTTAAAACTCGCGCATGTTTTTAAATACTTTTGAATAATGACATTTATTTAACATCTGGAGTATAAAACAAAGGTAAATTTTACGGCAAAAAAGAAACGAATTGTCTTAGTCTTGAACGTGTCCTCCATTTCGTTCTATGCAAACTTGCGCACGTCTAACCATGTCAAAAACAGTACGGCGTATCATTGCTCGATCTTGTCTGAGTACATTCATCTCTTCGCGGATTCGTCGCTCAAGTTCTGCAAGATTTTCTGGTGGCGTTAGGAAAACCTTGCTCTGCAGATAACCCCAAAGAAAAAAGTCAAGCGGAGTAAGATCCGGTGATCTAGCAGGCCATTCCACGGCACGATTCATTGTGATTACCCGGTCTCCAAAAAGTTCGGTCAATCTAGCAGTTACCTCTCTTCGCCTATGACAAGGAGCACCGTCCTGTGCCCACCATACTCGACGAAATGGCACATTACGCCTGTTTTCGATAACGGGGCAACTGCCGTAAAACAGGGACAATTTGGCCATCAATCAACTGCAAGTAATCTAACCCATCAATGTTGTTTTGGAAGAAAAAGGGACCGATAACAGTGCCATTTCCCATTAACCCAACCCAAACCGTTAACTTATGTCGGTCATCATTTCGCTGATATTGGAAGTCTTCCGGTTGTTCGCCTCGTGGTTGGTATTCTCGAATGTTTCGGGTGTTGACCGAAGCATTGAGTGCAATCCCTGATTCGTCGCCGATGAGTAAATCGTCAAGAAAACGGTCGTTCCGATCACGTAGCCACCTGCAAAACTGTAGTCGACGCAGATGATCACCTTGATGAAGTTGGTGCCGTTTAATCATTTGATAAGGATGAAATCTCAAATCTAAACGTGTTATCCGGTTGAAAGTTGCCGAAGACAAACTAAGTCTGTTTCGGCGACAACTTAACCGCGGCTTTTCACCATTCAAACGCTCTCCGTTGGCTTCTTCAATAGCTTTGCGTACAGCTTCAATGTTTTCAGCACTTCTCGCTGTTTTTGGACTACTCGAATTACCCTTGTTCAAGTTACAACTCGTCCCATTACCACGATACTTCCTAACATTGTAATAAATATTCGCACGTGAAGGGCATCGTACATCTGGATATTCGTTCGTGAAACTTTGGCGAACCAAGTTTATGTTGTTGCTACGGAGGGACTCTGATACTATAAAAGCTCACCTGCTGCGGGGTAAATTGTGGCATCGCCATTTCAAAGTGTATGGGGTATTATACGAGAAAATGCGTTTCAACACAAACAACTCGAAAGCGCAAATTGCATGGAAATTCCATAGAACTCTCATGGGAGTAAAAATAAATTCATAATGATGAACAAGAACAGCACCAACGGAGAAAAATGTAACGTTTTCATAGGCTTTTCGGGGGATTTGTACTCGGTAAAATCCTGCCGAAATTTTATCATAAATGCAACGAATGGCGAACTTTTCATACATGAACTCAAATAAAGAATACCGTTTGTCATTTCCGCGCGCAAGCCACTTTTAGGGGAGCAAAAGTTGACCAACCACCTGGAAGGCAAAATTTACTATTTTCAATTTTTTTATATTTCCATAATTTAAGAACTCAAGCAATCCATACATATCAAAAATTCATTTCATGAACAGAATTGTGGTATTGAGAGCAATTTCAAAATTGCCTTGTGATACACCCTGTATATAAACTCTGAGATCCCGAGGATAGTGCAAAGTGGCTACGACAATTCATGTAAGTCAGCAAGACCCATTGTAACAAGAATGGTGATACTCATCCGCGCGAAATAAGCACATGGCTTGCAGCAGAAGGTAATGGTTTACATGGTGGTAATTTTTTACTAAATTAGGCACACACTTGTATGACTGTATGTGATTAGAAAATTATAGATACACGACACAACGTTTCTCCACAACGTTTCTTAAAATTAACTATTAAAATTTTAATCAATGTAATTCGTATACCCCCCCCCCTCCTCCTCCTCCTCCTCTAGTGACGCCCCTAGTCGGCACTTTTTATTTTTGCGGCATCAAAATCAAATAGGTTTTTAATTTAACGGGAATTCTAGAAGGTTCTGTCCCGCTTTCTGATATGTATACCAGCCGTAATCTATTTCGGAAAAAGCAATCACACGGACTAGCGTGTAATATTTCATATACATTTGTCACAGTTTGCATGTTTTATTGTTTTTAATACTTATCGAATCTATATAGACACTCTGATTACAGTGTAATTTCTAAAACGTTAGGCCCATAGATTTGCTTCAACACTTGATAATCTTGAGTAACTTGATAAATTCGTACAGTATATAAATGCAGGCTGCTATAAATTATATATATTCTGAACAGAAACTCGACGAGTTTCTGCTTGTTTATTTCAGGTAGTAATATAACCACTCACTACTCAGCACAGCAATTTCACATTGGCACTACCTACACTGGTATACAGACAGTTTTAGTACATTCTGAACAGCTTGCAAGAGATTGTTGTCACCTGAATATCTAGAAATCATTTCCTATCAGTTTTTTTAATAGAAAGACAATCAAAAAACAGGACGGATTGGCATGTTGACTGTATGGCTCGACCACGTGCTCTTGAAGTTGTTGTCTGAAGAAAACCAAATTATAACTATTAAATATCCAGCGACCAGCATGTAGCTTCTCATTTCTTTAATTTTACAATAAAATACCATAAGTGAGAAATACCAATAGTTTGATAATTAACGTTCAAAGTTTAAAATGATAATCAATGATTATATTATTATTATTATTATTTATTTTGCCCAATAAAAAGTTTACATAATTACAGTGCTATAATAACAACGTGAAGGGCTAGGGACCTTAACGAAACACTTTCAGGCTTTTTGGGAAGAGGTCCCTAGTTTTACAATGTTCATAAGAATAATTTTTGAGAGTCGAACAGAATATTTACAAGTAATGATTATAACGTAACTAAGTATTAAAAAGAAGAAAAGTTTAATTTAACTAAAAATTAGACATGAAGGCTTTGTGTTTTCTGATGCGTATACAAACATTATGACTTGTTTGATGACAATAAAATATATTCCAAAAAGAATATCTTTGATTTTATTTTAAAAGTAAAATAAGACCCAATATTGCTAATCTTTTCATCAAGGGAATTCCATATTTCAATTCCCTTGTTAATAACGGTATGTTTGGCATAATTGGTTCTTCTATAGTTAACGTTAAATTTGTTTGCATTTCGAGTATTATAACGATGTATTTCACTATTCCGCGTGAAGTAATTTTGGAAGATAAAGTAAGTAAGGTAAATTTTGGAAGTATTTAATACGGTACATGAATAAGCAACTTAAATAATCATTGATCTTAAAAATATTTAAGATCTTCAACTGTAAAATAACGGTTCAGTGTGTTCAAGATAAGATTTAAAGGTGATCAGTCTAATATTTTTTTTGTGCATTCAGCAACTATTGAAGCCTTGTTGGGTATATATTTCCCCATGTTAGATTCCCATAAGTAAGAAATGGATAAACCAATGCATAATAAATTAATTTCAGCGTATTTCTGTTTGTATAATGTCGTATAGTTTTGCAATAAGTGGAGTGGCATTAATTATATTTTCAAAACCGAGTTTATATGGTTCTTCCACGTCGGAAACAACACCGTTCGAATTGGCGTTACAAGTGAAGTATTAAATTGACAAATTGTATATGATTATTGAGTATTGTTCTATAGACTATTGTTGACAAATCGCTAATAAAAACATTCAGTACGTTTGATCCTTGCCCTTGAAACTTTCATATCGTTAGTTTTCTCCCATTCAGCCGTATATCAATGAATTCGTCTTAAATTTCTCTTCATTTTGATAGTATTTTGAGACCAAAATATCATATTTTGAGGTTTTAAATTATGCAAGTTTTGATCCAGCGTACGGGCGTGACAGGAATGTAGCGTACTTATATAAACTCTTTACTTGTCTTGGAGGCGCCGAATGTTTGATTCGTAGACCACCGCAGTTTAGTAGTGACTACTGGCAGTACTGCGGTATTTCATGTTTTCTATACGTGTCGGTTGGGTAATAAATTTTATCAGCTGCAGCTTGCATCATGAGATAAGGATATACCTTATATCATATATTACAGTAAAACATATTGACATGCATTGCCATTGCCCCATTGGGACCGGGTGTATCACTGTAGTTTTCATTAATACAGTAAATCGAAATCCACAACGAGTATAGTCGAAACAGGCAAACATCTTTATCTTCGTGGTAACATAGCCCTATTAAAAATCTCGCTAGTTTGGCAATATGAAAAAAAATCAAAAATGCACAAATTTGAGGTGTTGGAAAAACACGAGCCGTCCCCCTTCTTGCTCAATTTCACTTTACATATCTGTGTGTCTCAAATCTGTGTTGAAAATACGACACGATTTTTATATATGCATGGGAGGAGGGAGGGGCCAAAAATTCTTGGGCATGAATTTTATTCAGCCGATTTGTCTCTGCAGGACTTTTTCTTAAACGTTCAACCTCTGCAAGAATTTTTTGGCAATACTGCATTTGAACTGCCATTTACGTTTTTAGTGAAGTGGCACATATTTGTCTATGTTTTAGATCAGCGTAATCTACAACACCAAGAGCTAACCAAGAATCCTCGAATTATTTTAATATTAAAACCTCCTCCTTTATTATTGACGATATTTCATATTGCTATAATAAACCGTGTCTTTGTGCACGTGTAAAGTGATATGGGCAGAGGCTCAGGAAACTTGGTAAACTTGGAGAGCTTTCCATTTAATGGCCAGACCGGTCAGACCCGAATTTTTGTCTCTGTATCAATCGAAAGATCTGGTCTATGTTTCTCAAATATCTGCCGAAAATGGACCTCATTCTAATTTTATCAAAATTTTCCGGTCAGATAGGTCCGAAGCCCAAACGTTTTGTTTTTCATTCAACAATTTGACAGTTCTGACCGGTCTGACCGTGTTAATAGAAAGCGCCCTTTTGTGGCAATTCCATGATTCGAAGCTCCACCATATTTGGCGCCCAGTTGGAAAATGTTGAAAATTTCGAGTCTCTAGGTCGTTGGAAATGGAATTTCAGAGTTTTCTCTACCCCTTTCGTTTGGCACTTTAATATATATTCTGTCATTATGAGTTGTGAGTCAATGCTATCTGAGAATCAGTATGGCCCATGTTGGAACCGCATGCAGTTAAAGGTAAATGCAACTTACCTTCCCAAGAAGGTGTTCGGACAGTTTTTCGCTTCCTGTCCTTCCGATACGAACAATATTTGGAGTATGTTCCAAGCACGCTTCCAGAAAGTGATCCAGAGCAAAATTTTTGTATGTCATAACCTAAAAAATGTACAAGTTATATTAAGCTGGCTCTCTACAGTTTACTAGAAAATGGAAGACCTCCGACCATGAATACGCAGAAAATACCCATCCACCAGCATGCATGTACGGAGACTGCAGGCCTTTTAATTAATATACCACGGAAACAGATTGATGAAAATCAATGCCCAGCGTATCATGCATGTATATGAACAAAAATAAATTTCAAAATGTTTTTTAGGAACTAACGTTTTGCCCATGACTCTTTGATATGCATAAATCTAGGCCAACGCGATTTTCAATTTTTCATCATAGCATTGATTCATCAAAAATGTTTCAAAATGCGTTCTTTTATATCAAGACAGAATATGTTTTACTGAAAACCCACAAAATCATCGTATAGACCAATATATTAGGGAGAAAAACTCAGACTTTCTCATTTAAAAGTCACCTGCATGTTAGCGCTGTGGAAATGCTAGCCGGTTGTTATTCCAAACCCTGTTCCCGAACGTGTCGGATTAAAAATTAATGGAACACACCCTAGTAAAATAATTCAACCAATCACAATCGAGAAAAACGGACTAAACTTATATTAGTTAAAAATAGAAACGTTCCAAATAATCACAGCGCATCATTTTATTATATACCTACCAAAATGGGACCTCCAAACCGCTTAGGAATTTCCATTGAAAGCATCAAACGTAAAATTTTTGTACCCAAGAACGACTTGCCAGTGCCTGGGGGTCCCTAAAATAACAAATTCAACAGACCTTATGAATAATGACGTCATAATGACATCGCCCGGGAAAATTAAACAATTCAAAATGGCCACTATCGGAATTTTCCAGACCGATAGCTACTAAGACCAGCAATCCTGGTGGGCATCAAGCCTTGTGACGTCATTATGCATAAAGTCTATTGCAGAGATTATTTACCGCCATGAAATAAGAATCAGAATTTTTTAGCTATCTGACTATCCCACAGTGTAATAGACATTAGTGAATTGGAGTTTAATTTTACCACAAGTCTCTCATATATAATTTTGTAAAAATTATATATAAAAATTTCACACTAGAAATAAAGTTCTAATTAACTACCTTTTTCTCAGTTTTGGCGAATTACAACATCACTTCAAACCTATCATAAACCCAACCAGTAACTATAGGCAACTGGCCTCTGTAGCCCAGTTGGTCGTTAACACGCTGCACCTGCAAGATTGCAAGGCCGCGGGTTGGATTCCTGCTAGAGAGCATATAGTTGTATTTTTCGCAACTGCTCCTGGATAGGTCTAATAAATGTATAAAATTCACAATCGCAATGTCCATACACAAAACCCTTGTTGTACACATATAGCTGGATATTTTTCCGTGCCGTTTCTTTCCCACACATCAAATAAAAAGGAACATCGGCAATTACCTGTATTAGTGATACTCTGTTTTCCAAAAAGTTCTCAATTCCCAGCATCTGTGTCTCATCCAGTATGCTCTGTGACGTTCCACTCGTTTCTTGCTGCAGGTACTTAAACTGTTCGATGGGGCTGAGTTGCCGATCATTCGGAAATGGGAAATCACACATGGTCGTTTTTTTAAATATAATGCTCCAGTCACATTTCTGTTCCATGTCATGCGTATATATCGGTGGATCCGACTTTTTTGCAAAGACCAACTCATCCACAAGTGGCATATTACCTATTGAGGATACATGTAACGGGAATGATGCAAGGTGATGAAGCCAAACATGGCACAAGAAATATCAAAACATATATTGGATTGAGTTTTTAATGATACAAAAAATATCAAAGCCAATAGCGAAGCTATACTCCATATACAATATAGAATCCCGCTATTTCCAACAGCCAAGAAAAATAAAAAAGTTCGAGACAGCAGGGGTTCGAGATAACTGTATCAGTGTTAAATTACAAGAAAAAAACAATATGCAATTATTGGACGAGGTTGAGCAAAATATCTTGATTTGTCAGTGGCGAGCAGATCAATTATTTGCCGATGCCGAAGGCAGAGGCATATAACTAATCTTCGAGCCATTTACAAATCACTAGGCTATATTTTGCGATAACCGAGTTCATTATTTCTTTTATCATTTACTTATTCATTTTCGAAATTTTGTGGCCGTCACGAAGTTCAACAAACCTATACAATAATCTGAAAATTTAATTGTTGTAGATTATAATTTTATATACACAATAAATATGGTAAAACTCACAACAATATTGATAAAAACAAAGGATGAAAATAATTATTGTTCGTGTCAACGTCAATATTAATGATACTTGTTTACTTTTTTGTTTATTTGAATTGCTTTTCAAAAATCTTAAATGGGCATGAGTAAACCGATATTTTACAATTGAGAAATTATTTTAAAGCGCGCATGCTGAGACCTGACGTACTACTTTCACCATGCAGTTATATGTAGGAAAGTTAGTCAATCAACCTTGAGAAAATGAATTAGTAAATGATAATTAATCAGATTGCCCCATAAATATGGCGCGTATCGTGTTCTCGTTGGTCGGCTAACCGCTGTCATGCATTGCTTTCCACCTCCTGTTTTCGCTATTTTGATGTCCACTGCTCGAAAATTGATGCTCACAGATTGAAAATTGATGTCCACCTCTCAAATTTGAAGTCCATGTGCCAAAACGTTGTTTTAAGAATGCTTAAATGCATTTCCATTGGTCGAAAGCATTTTGATTGATCACCTTCGGACAAAAAAAAGATGGCTTCCCGTTTCGTCCCGGTTACATACGAGCAATTTTTTGTACTAAACGGATTCGCCAAACAGAAGAAAGCCAGAACGTTTTGTTTAACAGTGTGTAGACAGTGGCGCAGTTAGAGGGGTGGGGAGAACAACTCTTTGCACTATACCATTTTCGCCATTTCAAACCGCTAATTAATATTTCTTTTCCCAGGCGTTGGGAGGGGAGGGGACGCCTCAAATAAAGAATTTTTCACGGATATTATATTACTCATTCTCTTTTGGGTTAAAGTACCGTTATTACTTACATTTTTTGTTAATTTTTTCTAAATTAGTAAGTAAATGGCATATTGTGGAGCATCCACAAGAGAAACGACAAACACATTTTACGGTTATATATTTTCGTTAGCTTGCTAAATGCACATTTGAGGCTTTACAATTGCACAAATGGATTTAGAACTCCACATTTTCCACCCTTCTCGAATTTTTCATCTTCTTTGAATAAGCCTAACATCTTGCATGCAAGTTTACACTGCAGAATCAAATACGTATATGTATTCACTAACAAAATCAACGAACTGAGTATATGCAAGTCTTTATAGAGTTGGAGATATAACCAGGTCAAGGTTAGCAACATTAGTTTGAGACAACGAGTAATTCGAGTTAACCGAGTTTGAGAAACAACTAAAAGAGGTTGAAATAATGTTGGAAAATTCATAGGGAATGGGTTCAATTTTGAGACAGGAGAGTTCAAGATAAGCAAGATCGACATAGCCGGGTTCTACTGTAGTTAGAACAGTGGTATTGCACGTGACACAGACTTTACAGTAACAAATAAAGGCCTGACTATACGATACGATTAGTCGTATACAATTGTCATTCTGGTGCAAGAAACATACAGTACTGCTAACTCCACAATTCCTCTTCATTTCGTTTATGGCAAAATTTCTTTAGGCGTGTTTACTCTATTACATACGCCAAATTAAGAATTGTATACCACTATAATCCTATCGCATGGACAAGAATCTGGTACTCATGTCATATTACTATCGTATAACCTTGCATGACTTAAGGTGTTAGAACGACATTGGTTCTATAAACAGGGAGCACTTTTTAGTGTCTGTTTTAACTGACCTTTCTCATACATTTCCTTTAGGCTATCCATGCATGGACCAAATGCACGGTAAAACGTAGGACTTTCGGCCATCAGGGCATGGTCACCTAAAATTGAAATTCCATTAATTTAATTAATGCACTAATAAGGTATTGACGCAATCAGCACACTAAAAACATTATCAACCTTGATCATGAGTTTCCCATCTAGTGTTTCTATCATCCATGGGAGAACAAATGTATATTAGAATATTGTAATTTGGCCATTCGCCCTGTATATTGTAAATAATTATATAGGCCTACATGTATAGTTAAATGCTATTTAAGGTGTTTTATCGGTTTTGCACTGCTCAACTTTACTGCGTATATGTAATAGCAAATTCTAGCTAATATATGTAATCGAACTGCAATGTAAAGTGATAAAAAAGGGTAAGGGCAAAGAGAAAAACACTTTGAATTTTCCAAAGTTAATATAAATATTCAATGTCTTGTCTTGAATGACAGAAATATTGATGAAAACTTGAAAACGTGCCAAATTTTGTAACCAGGTCTGCGTCGAACGTCAACCGTCGAACGCCGTTCGGAAGCGAGAAAAAATGCGGAATGCACATATCAGTGAAATGCGTAGTAAAAAGGTCCGTCATATTTTATATTTTTGTTCTTTCTTTATATTTTTGTACTATATATTTTTGTTTTCTCAACCGTTTTCGAGATATTCACCGTTGAATATAGCCCTTTGTAAAATATGCTGTCTTGTCACTCAGATCGATAATGAACTGCTATTACTTGCTTTTTTCTAAAGAAATGTGATATACTATAGAAGTTTCGATATATTATGGATTATATATTGCAGTTAAAGTATGTAGATAATTAAAGCACTTCTGTAACAATATATTTTATAAGTGAAATTTATTGTTTGGCTGATGTTTTTAATAGATTTGAGATTCGTGATTTTGGCTAGATTCTATTTTTGTCAATGATTTTGTCTGCAAGAATTAAGCATCATCATTAAATTTGGAGGTAATATCGGTCCTTCCAATCTGTACGGGCCTTCTACATCTGCAAGATCCCCGATGCTAAGATTTCCTTGTTCACCTCCCTGGTAATGTTATTGATGACGACAACGAGAACAACCACTTATCCACATGTTTCAAAAATAGCTGGTAAAAGTTAATCCTGGTTTAGATGCTAAATTTTTCCCTCAAAATTTTCTTCCACTTGTTGTCAAGGCTATGTCTGTACTTCATGCTGGTCAAAAAGACAATCTGATTTATCAAGCTGCTCGATGCTTTGGAGAACAATGTCATGGAGATGTTGGTCCTAGAATGCCATTGGATAGAATGCCCTTGTTTCCTTTATAGCAGTGAAGGCCCACTTGGCCTTTTTTAACAGTATTTTATAATGCTGTTACACAACTAATTCAGATAACGTTTGAGAAATGGTGGTTCTTTCAATGTTAAGCCCCAGAGAGAGAGAGGGGGGGGGGGCATATGTGGGGCATTTGATTTTTTGAGCAAATTTTCAATCAAATGCTCCACTGTAGGGCAATAAATATTGGTCAAATACACCACCATTTTGCAATAAATACTATATTAATAAAAATCATTTTGGTTGAAATTGCCCTACTTAGGCACAAAATGCTAATCAAAATCCCTATGGTGGGGATGCAATTGGTGATCAAATACCCAGTGGCGAAGCCAGCCCGACAATTTGGTCATGCTATGCAAATTTTAAGTCATCCGATTATTCATTTCTTTAGAAATTGATTGTTTCCACGGTCGATGAACACGGAAATATTTGCATAGCATGACAAAATTGTCGGGCTGGCTTCGCCACTGCAAATACCCCACATATGCCCAACACCATCCCCTTCTGTGACTTAACATATTATATAGGTACAATTATATACAGGTTTTTTTGTATTCTCATGTAATGTACCACAAAGTATCAGCAGCATGTTATTGTGGGACCTTTGATCAATATGTGTATATATAGACATATTTTTATTTTATTGTTGCATTAATTTTAATGAAACATTACTCACAAAGTTGATCAAGTTAATGTATAAACTCTTTATTTATTTATTCATTTAGTACAGGCACTTGTTACAATTATGTACTTAATAATTGCATGAGTGTGCATATTTTAATTGCACCCCCTTATGATTAACTTACGCTGAAAAAATCTAAAAAGTTTGCCAAATAACATAATTCTATAACTGCTAAACCTAATCAGTTACTATTATATCAGAATCATCTGCCAACGTAGACTCATGCTGTTCCGTACCACTTGAGTCTCCCACTCAAGAACATTTTTGGATAAATTCCTATTTAAAAAGGTCACCTTATACTTGATATACTGAACTAATGACCTCTAAGATATCGCCTGCGGCAATTAGTGGGTGCAAATACTTGCATAGTTCAGAAGCAATATAACCAACATCACATGTGTCCATCCAGTTCCATAGTCTACATCAATTGCAATTGATGTAGAATTGCACTTGGGTCCATTGAATTCAATGGCTCTGGCTGCATTCTTACATTCACTGCCACTGGTTTATCTTGCCCATGAAGAGCAAGGTATGTCTGTTCCAAATGATGTTGGTAGTTTTTCTCATGAGCAGCACCAATGCACTTGAATGGCAGCATGGGTGATTTCGTCCTTGTCACTTTCATCCTTATTACTTAACTGGTCACCACTTTCTGCCCTATCACCTCCATTACCATATCCATCCTGACCAGGTTCAAGATCTGGCAACCATGCACCCAAGTAGATCACTTTCTACAAAATCATAACAAGAAAATTTTATTATTTTATACATACACTGTATCCCTAAAATTAGCAATCTAATGCAAAAGTGTGTCACTATGTACAGTAATATTAGAACAACACACGAATATGGCAATATTTTACAAATGAAAATTGAAAAATATAACTACTGTATGCACACATATGTGAAAATCTATACATAACTAGATACAAACAGGCATCACAATTCAGCAAAAATTTATTAATTAAACGATTTGTTTAACTCAAAACATGCACATAGGTATCACAGTGACATAGTACATATTACGCCATAATTTCGCACAGTGTATTAATTTTATAAAATTACAGTACAAGAATAAAAACAACAAAGCGGAAATTTGACTAAATAACACGATAACTGTAATACATTATAGTATACCAACCTTAAATACTGCGCTTGTTTTCACGTTGATGATACAAGCCTACATCGAGATTTAACGCCATCCAACTTAGAAAGAAGAGCCTCGCTATTGGGAATATAAACACAATACTTCCTTTTCTCAGACGGATTATTTATGAAGCTAAAATGACAGCAAGACCCATGTAATTTAAAAAAGGTAAACTTGATATAGTGAAACACAAGTCATAATGATGATCGCAACAATACAGCAATAACATGCTGTTTCTTTTCACAAAGTATCGCAGCCTGACACTCTTGTCGTTCGAAAGCTTCCATATTGGTTTAGTCAGCGAGATGTTCACTCCTCGACAGTCAACAGTCAATGAAGCCACGCGTGGAAATAGGCGCTCAATACCAATGATGCTTTGCGGCCTGCTGTCCAACCTCCTCTGGCTACGTAATAAAATTTATCTATTCTTCTAATAAATAGAATTTAGCGCATATTATAACAGAATCAAACTTAAATGCAGAACAACAAGTAAGATGAAACCGTTACTTGTACGCAAAGTGTAATTTTCAAAAGCATCAATTCGTAAATATTATATACTAAACAAAAAGACGTAGAAGAAACTGTCACTCGGCTTACCTTTGTTAGTCATTGCTGACCATTCCAATAAAACATCAATGTTTTCCATCTCATTTCGGTCCGCACACAAACTAACGGAGACGGTCCTACAACACAATAATATCATCATCAATTAGTACGCAATGTTGACGAAACTAGGAGCTGTATATCACAAGGAAGGTGCACCTCAAATTTGTCACTCTTAATAGGTAAATGGAAAATTGTCCATCAAGCACAATTTGGGCTACTTCGTGTTGTTTAAAGCACTGATGAACGAGCGATACTCTTCACTGGAATAAAAACGAATCTTCGAAAATAAACAAATAACAAGTATTATTTTTTTTCTTGCGGTCCGAAGTCATATTTTACGCTTTTCTGCAATCTGATTGGCTACGTGAGCGGTCCGTATGACCCCGTACGGACCGCGCGAGATTTAAAGCCGTAGAGCCAATGTTTTTATTTTTCAAAATTTAAAGACGAGTTTAAAAGCTACTTTTTAAAACATTAAAATGTCTGCAGACGATGAAAAACGCAGTGAAAACGAATTTTACTATCTCACAAAAGATATTTCTCTTCCCGATAGCATTGATAGAAACGACGTTTTATTTGGCAGCTTCATTCGCGTGCGGGATGAGTGATGGGAAAGTCCAGAGGAGAAATTAAAAAAAAATAAAAATATTATTTACCGGTATGGTCGATCCGTATAGAGAAATATTTCTCTCGGCCTTCGGCCTCGGGCCGTTTAAGACTTCGAGAAATATTTCTCTATACGGACCTCCAATCCGGTAAATAACATATATTTATTATATGGCTTTTCAAAAATTCTCTATTCTGATTGGTTGACAATCGGTCCGTAAAAACCCATATCCGGACCGTGGTCCGTATTTTCCGTATCTGGACCGGTGTTCCGGATGTCGTTTATCTGGGGAGAAATTTTTGCTTTGCAAACAGAAAAAAATTGTGCTTTTTAAATTTCCAATTGTGCTTTACAGATCAAAATTTCAAACAACAAAATTGTTTTTGATTGAGCATGCATGCCTACCGTCTATTGTTACCCAGTGAAACTGACGATAGCCGATTTAATTCGCGCGAAAAGCATTTATGCTCACAGATTCAGTTCAGCCATATAATAAGCCGATTATTGACCTCGCTTGTTCGGTCTGTACTGTGAATTAGCAGACCTCTGTTTTTTTACATGGACCTCGCTCCTTCGTCGCTCAGTCCATATACTAAAAACCTCGGTCTGATATTTCACAGTACAGACCTCACGCTAGGTCAATAAGCCGTTAATACACGCGCACCGTAAAATTTCCTCCAACTATTACTATCCTTAATAGACATCTCCCCTTATACCGATGCCTGCTAAGCATGACGGTAGGAGGCTGTTGGTCGCTTTCGAACGAAATGGCGGCTGTAAGAGTAAAATATTTTGTTTCAACGATAGAATGACGGATTTTAAAACCGTTTCACATCCATTGATAACTTTTATCTGCAGGGAAACAACTAAGGAACTTTAATCTACACATAGATGAAATTTCGTGAAGTTCTGTGCAATAATGGCAAAAAAGTGTTTACAAGGAGGCGACGTGCGAACACGCTTTGCGGACAATCTCTTGAAATTAAAAAAAACTAGCATTAACAACAAAAACAGGTGAGTTCTATTCATGCAACTCACTATTAATTTAAACCAAGTGAATATTCTGTAAAACTATACTGTGGTCAGGAGCACATTTGTTTGTTTTTTTGTTTGTTTGTTTTTTGGGGGGGGTCCTCTGTTACAAGACAGACTCCCCTCTAATGTTTGTGAATGGATTAAAGAGATGTAAAGCATTAAGTGGCATTTGCGTCACCCTACAATACCCGAAAAAGAATATATATTTTTATATTCCAATTTGTTTGGAAATCAACCAAGATGCTAAGTTACAACGTAATTGCAAAATATCTATTGCTGGGTTAGGGTAGTTCCCCAATACAAAACAAAAAATGGAAGTTTTAAAACCTTGGACTAAAATTTCTGCATTATCTGATAGGCACAGTACTCTTGAGTAAATAATATCGAATATATATAGAAAATAAAACATAGAAACTCACTACTCTTCCAATCAGTGGTGGTGCCGAAGACTGAATACAGCTCTAGTGTGGTCCAACGGGGCATGCTCCCCAGGAAAAGATAGGAATCTAGTGCCCCTGAAATGCAATTTCTAGGGGACGATTATACCGAATTCTGACGATTGTAGAGTACATTATATATTGCATGAAACACATGATTTTTGATGATTATATGCAAGTATAAGGGAAGTATACATTAAAAATAGAAACTTCTCCTTTGTTTTCATTAAAAATCTGGCAAAAGCCAAGCCCGTTAATTAAAAATTTGCGCCCAATTGTATATCTCTTTTCGACATATATATTGGATGCACATAATGATCATCTGCTTTGGATCAAAATCCGGACAGACAGTACAACATTTAGGGACCGACATTTAGGATCAAATTCATAAATGTTGAGATGGTGTCACACCACCCTAAAGTGCGCCCCTGACTGTGGCAACATATAAAGCATAATAAACCCATTTTATATTTTCCTGCAAGTATGTTTGCCACACTCTTCCATATGAAGTTTAAGCCAAGCCCACTCAACAAAAAACTAACACTATAATGGGGGTTTTATTTGAGAATTAGGACTTGTACAGATCAGTTAAAGTCGGTGACAGTGCATGTGTAATTGCAAAAAACAAGCTGCATTTTGTAAGAACTCAGAGTGGCTTATAGGCCGTTTGCTGTGACTTCGAAAAGTGCCTAGAAAACGATTTTCATTTCCCATGTCTTAGAACTAAATTTCTTAGAATTGAAATATTTTACCGGAACTAACACTTTCGAACACGCTGAGTTCAAATCCGAAAAGTTCCCGCTCCGTAGATTTGCAGTTTTCGCACAAACTGCTATTTTATCTTCACTACTTTCACGACAGATTTTTCCATTGTTCAACGACACGGATCGATGACGACAAACGATTATGTCACTAAAAAAACCCAATTAACAATTTTATATAATAAAAAATAATAACTTTTTAAGGAAATGATCGTTTAAATGGCTTCATTTGACGACACTTCGACTCGGCCTTGTTGACAACTAATCAGTGTTGCGAACTCCAAAAAGCGACTTGAAAAATAAAACCTGTGATCATGAGTTTTAAAAAAGTTAAAAAAACATGTCGTAAAACAGTAGAATCGTAAAGGGTCGTTTCCAAGCACACATTGGCTAATTAAAGGAAGGAAACATGCAAAGCTTAAAAAGTCCAAAATGTTAAACACAAAATGACACATTTTTTTACTAAATTTATTATACACATGACAAAATTACTGCAATCTGATTGGTTAAGAGGAGTGCAATTATTCCATTGACTGCACTCTCCAGGAGTGCAATTAATATATGATTTTCGTGATGGTTGGAGGAGCGGGAAATCAAAACAAGAAAACTTTAATATGGTGGCGAAATTTATCTTGTATAGATAACAAACGTGGACGATTTTAACTAAATTTTGGCACAAGAACGAGTTTAAAAAACATAGTATGGCAAAAGAGCTAGTGGAAAATACATGGAAACAGTTTTAAGAAATAATCTCGGCGGAATGCAGCGAAACGTGACTATATGTAAGTGTGCAATACAAGTTATAAAGATTTCCTTACTCTAAAATATGTTGTTTGAGTTTGAATCATACGTTCTAGTTTAAATTATGTGCTTTTATGACTTTATGATCATTTCCCCTAAGTTTTTTTATGCCTAATTGCCAACAAAAGAATTAAAAACTCTTGACAAAATGCAGTTGAATCAAAGAAAGCGATTTTGTCGTGCATATTACATTTTTCAAATATCACTTGTAGTGTTAATCATTATTATTATATGGCAAGCATCACTTCCGGTGAAATAGCGGACTGTGATTGGCTGAAAAGCATTTTCAACTGTCCATTATTTTCCCGTAATGGACAGGCGGTCCATTACGTAGAAACAAACGTATGCATTTTAAAACAAAACAGCAAACCTAATTGAAAATTTAAAAATTATAATTTAATTTGTTATTTAAAAGATATCTGGGAATTGTTTCTAGTGGAAAAAAAGGAATACATTGGTATTTTTTGTTTCTTCGACCAAATGTGTACCACGCTACTAATATGCATTTCAAATCATGCATTTCTTGTTTGTTTCAAGTATAAATGCCTCTAAATGCCATATAATAATCATTTTATTAACCTCCCTTGCTCGCGCCGCAGTATATACCAGGTGATCTTGTGTTCGTATTTTAGCCAATCAGCGCTCAGAAAGGGTTGTCCGAATAGAAATCCATTTTGATGTATTCAGTCAATTATATCTTTCGTTATTCTTTATGAAACTAGTTGAAATTTTGTAATTATGTTTGGTTATTAGAACTATAGCTCTGACAAAAATATGGAATCGAAATAAAGTATATTACAAGAGATATTCAGTTGTTTTAATCACAAAATGGATTTCTATTTGACAACTAGTGCCAGTACTTTTCCGCGTATCAAGATCATCTTGATGTATACAGAGAAATATCGGACCTCGGTCTGTTTGTACAAACCTCGCCCTACGGGCTCGTCTGTAAAAAAGCCTCGGTCCGATATTTCTCTGTACACGCCTCGCGTTTGGTTAATAAGAAGCAAGTTAATTGGTGCAAAGCTAGTTAATTCATGACTTCAATTAAACAATTTTAAACCTAACACAAAAAACTATAACAATTTTTGAATGCCCTAACGAAGTTGGCTACTAGATAATATACAGATAGAGAAAAGAACATACATAGATTTACACTAGCATATTTCCAGCAACTATAGTTGGTTTGCAATGCAAATAGAGCTATCCTGGAAATGGATACGTTGTTAGTGTACTGCTTATGCAAAGATTCAATGTTTTTAAATAATATTTCTGACTAACTAATTTGGACGACAATTTATTGTTCAACAAGATCCTGCGTGCTGCAGGATTAACTCGTGCTAAGCAGGGGCACTGGTATACAGGGAACAAGTTTGCAGAAAAAGATGAAATTTGTGTCAGAAAGTCCAGTATAGGCTATAGCGCATTTTAATTCATTAGAAACTTGACGACAATTTTAAAAGATCAAGTAAGCTATATATAATTTCGAGAGTCAACAGTTTAAATTTGATCAGTTCAATCAGGGCCGTAGGAAGCTCTTTTCGATTAGGGGAGGGGGGGCAGGAGGCTAAAAGTGAGGGCCAAAGGCCCGACGAAATTTTTAAATTTAGAGTCTCTGAAATGCCATTTTCTGGTCTTTGGGAAAGATTTGACAGAATTGTGATAATCAGAAAACAGTTTTTTAGTATGTCGAAATTTACAGTTTAGTAGTACTAAATGGGTGATGGTTTAATATTTAATTAACTATATCTTGAATAAGTTGCAGCAAAGTATGGGTAATATCTTCATTCTTTGCAGTTTGTCACGGATTAAATGATAAACGTCTGCATGATTTTGAAAAAAGAATGATTATAGCAATTTATTGGGGGGGGGGGCTGAATCCTACCCACCCCCGCCAGCCCCCTGTTGCTACGGCCCTGTAATCAATATCTTCCACATGACATTATGTTAAACAAAGATTTGAGTAATTCTGGATTTTACCAAAACCATTTGTATTTACAAAATAACAAGATGCTTTACGATCATTAACTTGCTGTGGCTTTGCATTAATTAAATACGCACTATAAGAGGAAAAGTCGATTACGAGCGTGAAAGGCAGGGCCGAAACTTCGGTATTATGGTGGCCGGACATTTTGCCGAAAGACACTTTGCCGAAAGACATTTTGCCGAAAGACATTTTGCCGAACGGACATTTTGCCGACAGACGTTTTGCCGAACGGACGTTTTACCGAACGGTCATTTTGCCGAATGGACATTTTGCCGAACGGACAATTTGACGAACGGACATTTTGCCGAAAATAGAGATATCTTCTGAACTTTAAATGTTCGCTTACACGGTCAAAGTTTCTGTGATTAAAGTCATTAATTGTTGATTTTGATGACAGAAACTTTGATAGTGAAGTATAGTTTCGTTTTATATTCTTTCAAGTTTTTGACAAGTTTACCGAAAATTCGCGATATAAAGAATAACATCATTCAACGTCATTCATGAATGCGATTTCCCCGAGAACTGTGAATGTATTCAATGATACTCGAAATGAAATTCGCTTACGTTGTCTTTATATACGCTTGTTTGTTTACGATCTGACGTCAAAACACGTTCTAACAAATGAGTCATCCGCTGCACAAACAACTGCCAATAGTCAATACGGTTATGCACTACTAACGACCATTATACACTGCTAATGACCATTATGCACTGCTAATGACCATATAATGGTTATTTTACACAATGGTTGAGAATTAGACAGTTGAGAATTGAGAGACAGTCCCAAACATTTTGACGAAATAACATCTTTATTTTCGGCAAGTTGTCCTTTCGGCAAACTGTCCGTTCGGCAAAATGTCTGTTCGGCAAAATGTCCGTTCGGCAAAACGTCCGTTCGGCAAAATGACCGTCGGCAAGATGTCCGTTCGGCAAAGTGTCTTTCGGCAAAGTGTCTTTCGGCAAAGTGTCTTTCGGCAAAATATCCGGGTACCGCAGATGACACTAATCTGACAGCGAGTGGTGGCACATCAACTTAGTTGTACAATAAATTAAATAATGATTTTGAAAATATACATCAGTGGCTGTTGGCTAACAAATGAACATTTAATACGAGTAAAACTGAATACATGATTGTTGGCTCCAGACAGAGACTAGGCAAAATAGATGATGAAGCTGAAATTAAATTGGGAGATAATAAAATAAAAAAGTTTCAGAAACAAAAACTTTAGGTGTTATTGTCGATGACCAACTTAAATGGATTCACATATAAATACGGTTGCCACCAAAGGATCAAAAGGCATATAGGAATGATTCGACGAATGAAAGCTTTTGTACCCCAATCAACCCTTATTTATGTATACAATTCAATTATCTTGCCCCACTTTGACTATTGCAGCCTTGTTTGGGATATAGGAAATGCATATTCGCTCGAAAAACTCCAAAAACTGCAAAACAGGGCTGCAAGAGTCATAACTGGTAAATCATATGATGTCAGATCTAAGGATATATTAGAAGAATTAAGCTGGCAGCCATTGATGGAAAGATGGGGTAATAATAAGGCGATACTTATGCATAAAGTTACGAATGGTGAATACTTAGAAAATGTATCTAGCTTGTTTGTCGTTAAAAATAATGACAATTATAATTTACGAAATAATAATATCGATTATAAATTAGAAAAGCCCAAAACAAACTTTTTTAAAAAAAAGCATCAGCTATTCAGGTGTAAAAATTTGGAATGAATTACCAGTAGAACTGAAAAGCAATTGCTTGTCATTAAACGCATTTAAAACCTTGCTTCGGGACAGACCTCAGCATAATACTTAAGTCTTATCATATTATGTGGTGTACTGTGTAATATGTAATGTGTAATGTGTAATTTGTAACTATATACTAATTGTAATTATTAACCCAAATTTTTTTTGTAAATATGTATTGTGCAACGGCCCCTTGGAAAACAGCTCTTATCTATGCTGAAGGGCTACCGTTGTTTTCTAAAGAAGATTAAATAATAAATAATAATAATTGACTGGCTAGGAAAATGGCGGCCAACATGCGTAATGCGGCATGCGCGAGGACAGAAACTTCAAAGCTTCCGGCTTAAGTGGCCCTTCTATATGGATCTTTATTCTATGACTTCGTCTCGGCAAATACATAGAGGATATTAGACGGTTGCGAAGAGATATGGATTTTATGTTCCAGTGGCAAAAACAATATCTCACGAGTGAGCGCAGCAAACGAGTGAGATATTGTTTTTGACACGAGAACATAAATCCATATCTTCTCGCAACCGTTTAATGTTCTGTTTATTATATGGACTTACTCAGAATGACAAAAATACACACAAAAACGACATGTAAATAAGCACGCGAAAGACCAGTATAAAAGTGATATTTTTTAAAATTATAGTCCAAACATGAAACTAGAATAAATTTTACTTATCTCAAGATGTTTTTTAAATGTTTTCGTTTTATTTCCAACGTTAATTTCGTTTTAAATACGAACCAAAGACCATTTGTATTTTCAAAACAACAACAATGAAAATGGCGGGAAATTTTAGAACTTCGTATGTCACTAGCAGGGGTGAAATACGGAAAATACGCGCACCTGGCCCCGGATGTGGTGACGTATGAGTTCTACGAGTGTTTTAGTTTCCAGTAAAACACCATTGTCCATATAATAATCCCCGATAATCACCTCGCCTTCGGCGAATAATTGTTAAATATCAACACGAGCAGAAATTGGGAAAACGAGAAATAGTGTGGAAACACGACGCCCGAAGAGCGGAGTGTTTTCACACAATTTCGAGTTTTCCCAATTTCCATGAGTGTTGATATAACTGTATATCAATACGGAAAACATGTTTTATATTTGTTTTATAATATAGCACAAAGAAACATAAAGAAATAAATTTTGCGAAGTTTCCGTGTTGACATTGAGTTATATCAACACGGCTCTTAGCCAATCAGCGTTCAGAATTTACAAATGCTATATTATAAAGATAGTTGTAAATTAATTTACAATTTTTTATTTTCCTCAAACGCCAAATGAATTTAAAATGATAGCTAGCGGTATACACTAGAAAATTAACCCCAAATTAATACGCGAAATATTAAATGCCCTCTTCATAGGCTGAAATAGAACTCACCTTTTATCAACATGTAAAGCAGCAACACCAGTCTGGCCAACACACAACTTTCTTTATCATTCAAGGTAAATAAAACCTTGCTGCTGTATGAATCTGGCAACGATGTGCACGTCAACGCCACGTTTCGTAAATCACCAACACCGAGAATCAAAACATTTAACGCCGATCCGCATGCTCCGCCTTCGTTTTCGACCAAATTCAGGCAATCAAATGCCGGTACATTGCCCCAATAATAATACCTGCAACTAGACACAGTTTCCTCAGACCATATAACATTGTGCGGAAATAAGTTGGGTAGTCGCTTCTAGCGCCTCCTTATCTTCTCGACAGTCAATCTTGTGCCTTTCCCAGTTCCTTCTCTGGCAGTTTCCATCACAATAAAAAGCTCGATAGCATCCAGTGCAAGCTTTCAGATCTCGACCACTTTTTCTACACGTCGTACATGTCTTGAGGATCGACCCTGGAATGCATTCGGCCTCGTGTCGAAATATGTCATTTCTTTGGCATTTTTCACTGCAATATTTGGCAACTTCGCACAAGTTACAAATAATGCCAACACCAACCGTATTACCACAACGCCAGCACTCGGAAAATCTTGGCATTTTAATACTGAGAATAGAAACGCTTATGGACTTTAGTGCGAAATGATACACATTGCAAACGGAAATGAGGCCCTTGCAACCGCCACGTCAGCAACGAAACTCCCACCTTTCGAAATTCCAGGAAAAGCAGTTCTTGGAATTGAAGAGATAACTTACTAATAATATTACGGAAATCAATGTTGGTGATTTATATAGAAAATCCCAAATTAAATTAAGGGGTCTGTGCAATAGCTGTTGATTCGTTGCATTTTAATGCTGATGATATTTCAATTCGAGACAAATGGACATTTTTAATGGTTTTATTCGCTGTAGTTACCTTAAATGCGACGTTGACAGAAATTGACTTTGAAATTCAGTCGAGTAAAATTCAGAAGCATTACATTCAACAAATTAAATTCTGTGCTGGTGTTGTGTACTCAGGTGAATAATATGTTTGCGATGTTACTCTGAGTGCATATCCACACCGGGCGAGCTTGAAAAATATGCCCGGCCACGGTGGGATTCGAACCTACGACCTTTGGAATACTAGCCCACTACTAAATAATGCAACGTCTAAAAGCGTATTTTATTAATGAATGATATCTTAATTATATGTGTTTGTCGTTAGTTCATGTAAAGTTATTTAAGCGAATAACAGACACGCATTTCGTCAGATGCGTGGAAAGTAGTGATAGCTTGAAACCCCGTATAGTAAACTAGAAATTGGATACATTGTAAATTGGATAGAAATGTAATAAGCGCTTTCATGTATCATACAGGTATAAAAACATTTGTTAATTTATGGCAAAATGAGCAAAATTTTGAAAAAAAATATTTGCAACATAATTTACAAATAGGTACGCTAGACGTACATGTATCTGCGCAAAGTGTTGAGATACGTGACCATTGTTTCTAATTGCTGTTGTGGACCCCGAGATAACGGCGCGGAGCGTTGTTCCGGGCGTTAGCCCGGGGCGAGAGTACTAATTCCGCCCGGCTATTTACACCCGGGGAAAGGGAAGCATTAGCGAAGTTTAAAGTTCATCAATGATCGCGGGCGTGTTTGCCAGGAGTGGGATAAACAAGATTTCAATTTTCAAAAGCATATATTTGGAAAATCACGTTTCACACAATAAGCTTTGAAGCAATTTTTGTTTGAAGAAATGAGAAGAATTGATTTACTGTGGAAACTCGTGGAATATAGGGCAAGTTTGCTTTGCATGTTTAATGTTTATGAATTTTGTTGCTTTAATTTATTGCGTAAAACGTACATTGGCGCACTGGCACTGCTTTCCTTTTAATGAAGCTGTATTAAAGTTTGCTAAATTACCCTGTTTAATGCTATTTTTGACGCGTTGTACAAAAAATATAATAAAAATTAAATTTATCGTAAAAAATAAAAATTCAGAGCTCGTAAAAGTATGATAAATTGAAGGAAAATGCTAATTAAACGCTTTTTAAGAAATTGATTTTTGAACTGATGGATGAGGTATCCCCAGCTAAACTTTCAAAAGATGTACCCTCTCTTAATTAAAAGCACGCTAGTTGTAAACCGTCAATAATTGCAGAGTATCATACTAGGCTATGCCTAAATCCCTCACAAAATTTATCCCTTACAAACAATCCAATTTACATGTGTTGCAATAATTGTTATAGGTCAGGCTGCACAGAGAATCTAGAAGTCATGTGTGGTCTATCGGCAAATGTGATGGACTATTGCTGTATTGGCAAATAATGCTTGAATAAAAAAATTAGGCTGGTTGCAAAAATTTATACTTAACTAGCTAAGGAGAAACGATTGTTAGAAATTTGTCTGCGGATATGAACTTTTATAATTAAACTATTTATGTATGTGACTGTGAAAGCATGCCTGCTATGTCATGAGTATGATGGCAAATATCAAAATATTAAAAATTATAGCAAAACATTTGCACTTTGGTGATGCCAAGTCTAATCATTGATGCCAATGTCTGCTGCAAACAATGTTTTTAACTACTCTACTATAAACTAGAAAATACATGCATACAGAAACCCTCGCCTTGCTGACAAAACCATTGTATTTTCCGAACATGAAGTTTCTAAAGTAGTTGTCATGGTAGCACGATAATTTTTAAAGCATATTCTTACAAATGAAAGATCGCCTAAAAATATCACATTTAATTACAAAATTATCAATTTCCCAACATATATGTTAGGTATGATATTATACGTAATATAAGCTTCAATTTAAGGTAAAATTCAACCACAAACGCTTCGCAAAACGTTTTAAAGTGTTCTTTATAAAACTAATCTACCTTTAATTAAATGGCTTTATCGATAAACTTTGAGTTTGCAATAAAATGATTTCAAATTCTCGCATGCAAATAACTTTGCTTTCTTTTTATTTAAAAAATCCAATATGATAAAAAAGGGAATCAATTTTAAAAATACACTGAAGTTTATAGATGCTGTCTTGTTTAGACTAGTTGTTTCATATACCCAAAGGCCGTCGGGTTTTAAAGCAATTATAAAATCAATATTTAAAACAAACTTACCTTCGTTAAAGGTGAGTTACAGTCCGATCTGCGCATGTGCACAAATGAGCCCATTTTTTATGATACAAACAGTTTAACTATGTTTTGAGTTCTTGAAAAGCCTGATTGTTGTTTCTTGATCATTTATACTCTAGAAGCTTGAAAATATAAATAGTTGTCGAATAAAGCTCAATATTTTGGGCACAAAAATGTAAACAAAGGCTTTGTTTACATACGGACTGTAGATCACCTTTAATGTCGGCTCCCTTCTTTTAGCCGATTCTTTCGCTCTTTAATTCTTTCTTGAAATTTACAAAATCTTGCAAAAATGCGAGCAAAAATGAAATATATTTGCAAGAAATTTATCAATCATTAAATCAAGAAATGTTTGCTATTTCGCTGTCGTCATGCAGTCGTTATAATGTAAACTTTAAATTGGACCAATCACAGTGTTCGTTATTCATGACAGTCCGCCATATTTTTGAGATCAGTGAGGATGACCACCCACGCACAGTGCAAATTCATCATTAGACTAATTTACACAAGCTAACGTTGGTTATAATATGTATTAGCATCAATGATTATATATGTTTGTTGTATGTTTCTTACTTTACTATAATGAATTTGGCACAGTGCAATCAGGATCATCATCAGTGCAAATAATTATGTTGAAAATAAAATTTCACGATCATTGACGTCCGACCCATATAATTATAATTACATTTGTATTCAATTAGGTAGTATAATTAACATGCAATTGATAACAAGAGGTTATACCTAGACTGAATGTGCTAATTACGCACATTTCGTAATTTTTCTGATAATGTTCATATTACTGAAGCAAAATTTGGAGATCAACCCTCGAGATTTCAAATAATAGTTTGTTATTTAAGTGATGGTATACTTTAAAGATAAATTGTCTGTTCATTATTACGAACTTTAACCCTAATTATTCTCTCAATGATTATTGTCTCAATGATTATTGTCTCAATCTGTTTTATCCTTAATTCGTTTCGTGTCGTGATTTCTCTCATTTACAGTCAATTCTATCAAATTCAGGTCAGGAATAGTATTTTACTTTTTTTGCAGTGGTACCCACTCCAAATAGCGCTCGTTGCCTGTAACAATGGTCACTCGTCGCCTGTTTATTGCCGGCCTGAAGAATACGATCCTGTTTTCGTTTCGAATGCCATCACGAAGATGCAACTGAAATTCATTTCCCACTTCTTTGATAACAGGGATCGTAGGTTTTTGATTGGTAGATCCACTTTCCCTTGCTTTCTTCAAACGATAGGCAGAAAACATAGCCCGAATGTAACTGAAGAATTCACAAGAGTTATCTAGATATTCCATGACACTTGTACCACCGTCGTTGGCAAATGAAGACCGCTTTGTATCTTCGAAAGCAATTTTTGCTAACTTTGGTACTTGCAATCTGTTGAAAGCAAATAAGATGTCTCCTTCGGGTATGATATCTCGTGCCCACACCATGGTTTCGGTAATGATAGTTGCATAGTTGTTGTCATGGTTTAAGATCTGGGAACACAGCTTCAGCAAGTTTGGTAGAAATACATAGTCTATCAGGTTTGATGTTAGGATGCGGTCATACACTGTGTTGACTTCAGGATGTTGCTGGATGTCCATGCAATCACACAGTACGATCTGGAAACTGACTTGTTGCTTGGACAAGATATTCATGAACTTTCGTAAAATGCATTCAATGTAGTCGCCATACATCGTGACGAGGCAATTAGAACTCTTGAATTTCTTCACCTGCAGATAGTCCCAGCCGGAGAAGGGAAAGAGTTCTGGAAGAACACTATATGAATACGGGGCGTATCTTGCAGCCATATCAACACCAGTCAATGTCGGATTCTCGGCAATCATTGGCGCTTGCGTTCGTTTAAAAACGCCGTCGTCTATCCATTTCTTTACTGCGATTGCGTGTTCGGCTGGTACATTGTTAATGTATCCAGAGTTTCTTGCGACATTCTCCATATTTGAATTGATTGTTTTTTCTCGTTGCTTTTGAATCCACTTTGTTCCTTGTACCCGCAAACCGAGCCATGTTTTCCACACGTCTTGAAGTTGTTTGAATTGCATTTCGTCCACGCTTATCAAACCAGCTGTTTTCGACTGCAGGTTTTGCGCAGTGGTGAAGCTGGTGAGCTCTTCGAGTGATGTACGAAGACATTCATATGTTTCCTGACTGAGTAGTACTGAATACCAAATTTCCGTCACTGCTTTCTCTATTCTTAAATCACCTAAAGTGAAAGATATAATTATGAAGTGGCTGTTTTGGTTATCAGACAACCAACAGCAACATGAAGCAAATTGATTTAACATGAGTATCAGGGCAGGATTTATTTTAATTAATTCGATACATTTAAAAAGCATGCATGATCCTGGGTGTCTGTTGAAACATTTTTATAATCGCTTAATACAGGTCTGTTTGGGGGTGGGAGGAGGGGGGGGGGGTGTTGGGTTGCGGGGAGGAACATAGAATACCGTAACCACCAGCAATCAAATTCTGATAAAACAGAAATCTTGAGATGTTGAGCGTATAAAAGAATGCGATAAAGTTTGGTGTTACATATGAGGATTTTTTGCCACTCCATGGGTGGGTTTCAGTTGTGTGGGGGTTTCGGTAGCATTGCATGTGCATTACAGTATATTGTGGCCCAGTCAATAGACTTATAATCCTGGCGTCAGCAAGAATAAATTATTTTGTGACGTCAAACGTGGATAAACTAATTTGGATGCCGCTTCTTCCGTTTCTGTTTTGCTTTGTTTTGGTAAAGGAAAACCCACCAAAATGGTGAGTTTTCGTTAATTTTATTTGCGTAACTCTGTTTGTGTGCAAGACATAATATTTTCATTTAAATATGTGATAAAATTTACAAGATATATCCAGTTTCTATGCTGTAAATGCGACTGAACAATAAAGCCGTCATGGCTACATATATGGCGACAAAAACTAGTCACGTTTGTTTTGTTGTAGATTTAAAGCCCGCATCTACGTATTTTAAGACTTTTTGTATTTTATTAAAATTCAATAGTCTAACCATCGTGTTTGTGCTATCATATAGCTTAAAATTCGTGTCCGCTGTTGGTGAAACTTGCGGCAGATCACGTGGGACGAGCATAATAACAGATTAACAATACTAAGGCATAATTATATAT
>CACRXK020000976.1:2595-62922 GCA_902702795.2 Paramuricea clavata | reverse complement strand
AAGGCATTTGTATCATCGGCATATAAGACGAAAGAAAGAATTTTACTGCAGTTTTCAATGTCATTAATGTATATTAGAAATAGTAGTGGTCCAAGAATATTCCCAAGAATATTCCTAATATTCCCACATATTCCCACTATATAAAAACGCCCCAGATTTATTATTTGTACCTGATTACAAAGAAGATGAAAATAACATAGTAATTTGAATATACTGTGTATGAGCGACACAATGCTTATTAAATAAAATACAATATAACAAAAAGTGAAATAGAAATGAGCGATTTTCACACTCTCTTTTTTCTCCACCCCCCTGAAACCCGGGGGGGGGGAGGCAAATGGGGGGACCATTAATACTTCTAGAATAATTTTAATTTGTGGCATCTGTCAAACAATCAATGCAACGGATTGTTTCGAAAGTTATTGGAAGTAATACCAGGGGATTTGCTTTGGTGAGTATTGTCCTATATTTTGAATAAAATATTCTCACTTTCAGTTTAATTTCGCTTTCGAGTTTGAGTTCATTGTTTTTTTAAACGATCTGTTTCGTATCAAGTATTTGATATATTTCGACAAGTTTTTGCTGGGTATCGTCTTCGTAATTGGCATTTTAATAGGAACTTCACTTCCGTAAGGTGTTTTATATGAAATTTATTTTATTGAGGGGCTTTGTATTTTGGAATTATTTGTACATTTATACTGACCTTCATATTTTTTATATTTTGTATATTAAACTATCATTAAAGTATCAATCTGTTTGACAGCTGGGATTTAATTTTTACTTTGTAACTTAGAGCTGCGTTCAGTTGCCACGTTGCCACATATTATAAATGTCAAAATGAGCAAACTCTTTATTTGGAATTATTACTATATACATTGATCATGTGTAGATGTTCATTTAGCTTTTCAAGGGGTATTTTAAATTAATCCATGCTAAAAACTAAGGCCTTGGAACTGGTTTCATATCCTCAAACAAATAGGGTCAGTTAGGACATTTACATTTGACATTCGTCAGCATGCTATGCCACCATTGGGTCGTGAGTGTGATCAGTTGGCATTTGCCACAACCCATAAACATTTCAAGAAGCGATGATTGAGGCAACAGATTCCATGTAGCCACAACAAAAAAATATGGTCGGTGGGTAGGCCAACAACCCAACCACATCCCAATAAACAACATTAGGGTCAGCAGAAAAGAACTTAAGAGGCTTGGCCAGCACATGTGGAGTCGATCTTTACACACGTAAAAACGCACAAGTTGTTACAAATCTGTTCACAAGCTGTCGACAAGTTGTGTTCGCACTGCTTGTTCCCAGTTGTTGTAACAAGTTTGGGACAAGCTGTTAACAACTTGTGACAAGCTTGGTGGCATTATCAGACTTGTTACAAGGTTGTTCTAACAAGTCTGATACAGTCATGATAACAACTTGTGACAATTAAGCTTGGTGGCATTATCAGACTTGTTACAAGGTTGTTCTAACAAGTCTGATACAGTCATGATATAACAAGAATGTTACAATGTTGACGACACAAGGTTGTAGCAATACTGCTATATCATAACTGTATCGGACTTGTTGGAACAACCTTGCAACAAGTCTGACATTATCAACAAGGTTGTTACAAGTTGTTAACTGCTTGTTCCAAACCTGTTGACAACTTGGGACAAGCAGTGTGAACACAACTTGTTGACGGCTTGTTGGCAGGCTAATGCTACAAAATGTGAGATTTTTGCATGTGTGGGGAGAACAGTTGAGAAGTTATAGAGGTAGATCTGGTAGAAATTAACACTTAGTTTAGTTTATGTTTCCTCCTATCGTAACACTGGATCAATAAGAGATGATCCTCACTGAACCTCTAGGAAGAACAGTTTAGAACTGATAGAGCTATCCAGTATAAATAAAGTTAGTTTGGTTTAGGTTTCCTCCTGCAGTAACACTGGTTCAATAAGAGATGATCCTCACTGAACCTCTAGGAAGAACAGTTTAGAACTGATAGAGCTATCCAGTATAAATAAAGTTAGTTTGGTTTAGGTTTCCTCCTGCAGTAACACTGGTTCAATAAGAGATGAACCTCACTGAACCTCTAGGAAGAACAGTTTAGAACTGATAGAACTATCCAGTATAAATAAAGTTAGTTTGGTTTAGGTTTCCTCCTGCAGTAACACTGGATCAGTAAGAGATGATCCTCACTGAACCTCTAGGAAGAACAGTTTAGAACTGATAGAACTATCCAGTATAAATAAAGTTAGTTTAGTTTAGCTAGGTCACATACCTCGTGTAGTAACACTGGATCAATAAGAGATGAATATTACTAGACCTCTGGGGAGAACAGTTTAGAACTGATAGAGCTATCCAATATTGGTTATAAGCTTTATTTATCAGGGCACAAATGCTGGCACTCAATGGGTTAAAAGATTAAATGATGGGGATTGAAGTGTTGAACAAGTCTATGAGGAAATGAACAAATAATAAAAAAAATGAACAAACAATATATGACAAAAATGACACCTACATGTAGTTCATACCACTGCCTACATGTGTATGATTTTGAATGCCATTATAAATGCCATTCCATGCATTATAAATACCATCCCATATTTAATATTATTTTATTGTTTTATTATAAAGTAGCATATGATGTTGAATTCAAAACTTCTGGTTATTTCTGGACCAAGTGGTTCTGGCAAGTCAACATTGCTAAAGAAATTGTTTAAAGAATATCCAAATAAATGCGGATTTTCTGTTTCTCGTGAGTACCTGATGATTATATAATCTTTGACTGATGTAATAGTCATTCTTTCATGAATTGTTGGAACAACATTACAACAAGAATGATTAAATAACTGTATGACAATAATTGGAAAGCTTTGGATTGATAGAGATGCAACTACCTGAAAAATACAAGGAGAACATCGATGTTTTGAGCGAAGGCCCTTCGTCGGGACGTCAACACATGAAGCTTTCTTATTATTGGTACCTACAATAGCCAGTTGAAGATGACAATAACTGGCACAATAATATAAGATTTAATAAAAGGAGTCGTTCTCTGACCAAAAAAAAATTTATTTTGACAAGCTTTTGACCTTGTCAAAATAATTTTTTTTTGTCAGAGAACGACTTCTATTATGCCTTTACCTGATCATGTTTCATCCATGTTTATTATATTTAAGTTGGGTAACTACATTTTTGTGTGTTTTAGATACAACCCGTAATCCTAGACCTGGTGAGGTTGATGGAAAAGGTCAGTTGACAAACAGACAGCTAGACTGTGACAGATAGACCAACATACAGACAAACAGACAGGTAGACTATGACAGACAGATATGCAGGCAGACACACAAACAGACAGCTAGACTGAGACTGACAGACAGACTGACATACAGACATACAGACAGTTAGATTGAGACTGACAGACACATCAACATACAGACAAACAGACAGGTAGACTGACATACAGACAGTTAGATTGAGACTGACAGACACATCAACATACAGACAAACAGACAGGTAGACTGTGACAGACACATCAACATACAGACAAACAGACAGGTAGACTGTGACAGACAGATATGCAGGCAGACAGACAAACAGACAGACAGACAGCTAGATTGAGACAGATGGACTGACACAGACACTGTCAGGGACTGAGATGGACAGACAGACAAACAGACATGCTGATGAAAATTAAATCATATGAAACACAAACAAAAAGTTGCTTGACAAACCTTGATAGTTTTATGGGGCAAAAACAAAATATTTTAATTTCTATAAAATACAGATTACTATTTTTTCAAACGTGATGTAATGGAAAAAGCAATAGCAAATGGTGAATTTCTGGAACATGCAGAATATTCAAGGAACCTGTATGGAACCAGGTATATAAACAATGATTTATTTTGTCATGACTCTGAAATATTATGTGAATCATTCACTGAAAAAGCTGTTGTTTCTTTGCAGCAAGAAAGCTGTAAAAGATGTAACTGATCAAGGCAAAATTTGTATTTTAGATGTTGATAGACAGGTATCGAACTCTTTTGTACTGAATTATTTGGAGTCATTAGTCATGCATACACCTGGCTTTTCAAATTTTGATTAGCAATGAAATTATGTCTCTGCTACTGAAATGTAATCAACTAGCAGGGCAAGTTTTGATGCATCCAGCAAATTCGCTCCCTTTGTCTTTGTTATGGCAATTTAAACCTTGCCCGCGTGGCAGGCTAATTTAAACCTTGCCCGTGTGGCAGGCTAATTTAAACCTTGCTATTGTTTTCAGGGTGTATTAAATGTGAAGAGCACAAATATAAACAGTTTCTTCTTGTTTGTAAAACCACCTTCAATGGATGAACTCGTAAGTCTAACTTTTATGACCATCACTTGTAGTGCCGTGGTGGATTTAATTCTTGGTTGGACCTCTACTCAAGGTCTTAAAATAATTGAGGAGAAAGTGTTACCTTTACATTAAACATCAGTAAATGGTTAGACTTTCACATCTTCTCGGATAAGGACGTTAAAATCGTACGTTCTTTATTTCATAAACAGGAGGAGAGGTTACGGAATCGTGGAACAGAAACGGAGGAATCCCTACAGAGGCGGCTTAACATCGCTAGATTCGACATGGAGTATGGTATGGAGGGGTTTTTATTATACATTGGTTCACTGAAAAGTGGGGGCTTAACCCCCCCACAATAATAATAATACACACACACACACACACACACACACACACACACCCGCCGCCATGTCCCTGATGAAAATACTGTCAGTAGTAAATGAAAATCTATATTTGTTGAATTATTTTCCAATTGAAACAATTTTTTTCAGCTGACAAGCCAGATTCTTATGACTGTATTGTGGTGAACGATGTTTTGGAAGAATCTTATATAAAATTCAAGGAAGTCATCAACAGGGTACATATATCGATAGCTTATTCTTTTTATCGTCATATAAGCTCAATGACATATTTAATCCGGGAGAATTTTTAACATGCATTATTATTTTTCTTAGGAAATCTGTCCACTGGAATGAAATTCATCTCATTCAATTCAAGACGTATACATATATATATAATAGTTCGTAGAACGTGCTCGGGTGGAAATCATAATGGACCACGCCAATTTTATAGACAAAATTTCAGCAATAATTTGGGTTTTACAAATGTTGTTTTATCTCGGATATATCGTGTATGGCATTGAATTTACAGAACTGACATTGTGATACCTCACAGGAATACCTTGCATGTGGCATATAGTCTATCAAGGTATGATGGTCTGGAAACTATAAATATAAGTCATTGTTTGATGCTTTTCTGGAAACTATAAATATAAGTCATTGTTTGATGCTTTTTTCATTGTTTGATGTTTTTTTCATTGTTTGATGTGCACCGGCGGTCATGCACAGTGATTGGGCTCATTGTACTTTCATCTAATGAAGTAATTGTCCAATGGGGATAGCTGAGCACCGGCGGTCATGCACAGTGATTGGGCTCATTGTACTTTCATCTAATGAAGTAATTGTCCAATGGGGATAGCTGAGATGAAACGTGCAACCACGATGAATAATATTTAAGAGGCAATTTTTTTTCAATATCACGTATTTGCAATGAAAAGTGTTCAAAACCTAAAATCTTTTTGGCGTCCCTCTCAAAATTACTTTGTTTTAGCTTTATTCTCTAGTTTATACAGTTAGCTACCTTTTTGAGAAACATAAATTAATAGTTAAAAATTCGTAATTTAAACACAATTATCAATGCTTTAAAATTGGTGCCATATTTATAGTCATATAAGCAAAACTTACTGAACTTCAGACGTCATTTTCTCTTTGGCGTATCATCTAAAATCTCTTCATTTTAGCATTATTTTACAGATAAAGCACTAAACATACTTTTTAAGTTTGTTTGCCGATTGAGAAACATATCGAAAAATAAAAATTTTGAATTTAGTCATAACCTCAAGTGATATATTATACGCATTAGTTTTGAGCGCGTGTTACGTAACATACAAAAAATCTCCACAAAGGATTTATGCATTAGGCGAGGTGCAGTTCAATATTAAACAAAGCTGTTTTGTTGCTTTGAAGTTTGCCAGAATTCCAGACCATTCTATCTTGACAGGCTATGCATGTGGCTTGCAATGTACCTTGTGGTCTCTATTTTCCATCCTTCAGAACGTGGCCAACGCCTTCATATTTAAGAATTTAAATGTAGTACTATTTTATGCTGTATAATTTTAATATTTAGTTATTCTGCCATCATCCTATGAATAATTTGAGAAAACATGGTTGGTTGGAACTACTACAAGTGCTGTATAAGTTTTATATATTTAAAACACGTGTGCTTTATCAGATATAAACACGAGGCGATAGGCAAGTGTTTTATTTATTTATTTAACTTTACACGTTACAGCTTTCGACAATTACAGCGTTCTAGTCGGACAGATAAAAGGAATTTGTGGGACAATTCCATTTTGCCTTCATATTGTGCCCTGAAAGCTAGTTAGTGCGTTTCTGTATGTTGGCCGCGTTAAAATTTCTTGTGGGCTCCTGCCGACACGTTTTTCTTCGAATGTTGTATTAAACTCTATTACAGTTAAAAAGTGTGAAATTTCAAATACATTTCTAATACAAATGACTTACATCATTTTAAACCTTGCAAAAAACTACATATAAGACATTTAAACGGTTACACGGGTTTTTCAAGTTCTTCTTGAGTTATGAGCTGTTGAATGCGTGTTTTCAGACTAGTACCCAGGAATTATGCGAGATTTTGGCTTATTTTTCACATTTGAAACGGCAATAACTCGAAAACCGCTTGAAAATTCCAACTAACCATTTAAATGTCTTATATGTAGTTTCTTGTTAGCTTTCTATTGATGCAAGTCATTTGTAGTAGAAATGTATCAGAAATTTCATATTTTTTAACTGTAATAGAGTTTAATACAAAATTCGGTAGGAGCCCACAAGAAATTTTAACGCGGCCAACATACAGAAACGTACTTATTAGGCAAAATGGAATTTTGGTCCTCTATCTGCCTGACTATTCCTATACATCATTACAGCGGTCCTGTAATTGGCGAAGTTTATGTCTGATAAAGGATAAAGCACGGAATTCATACCGCATGCGAGTGTTTTAAATGGCTTAAGAAACAGCCCATCTTATGAATTTATTGGCGAAGAAATTTTAAAAATCAACCTTGTCCAAGCCGAGAAAATCAAAGCTGAAGTTTATGTAAATTTTTTATCACAAGTAAAACCACCAACACTGTTGTGATTTCCAAGTATTTTTCTTATGAATTATTAATGCTTTTTTGAGTATATAGTATAGATTCTACAATGCTTACCCGTTACCCGGATTTTTTAATCAAGTACCGTAAACCTCCGACTATAAGCCCTGGGCTTATATACTTTCGTAAGCGATTTTTGATGGGCTTATGAAGACAAGCTCAGCATAGTTGACTCAAGAATCGGGTTAGCGTAGTACAAAGTATAATGAAAGACGGGTTAGAACGGGTTAGCATTTCTTATATCAAAATGCGCTTTAAAATTACCCTGTGCCAAAACTTTCTGCATCAATATGCGTTTTGAACCTTTCTAAGTCGATCTATAACGAACATTTTTTTTCGATTTTCCCAACATTTTCTAAGTCTGACTTTGGTTTATAAAGGCAGCACTTGTCTTGCGATAGTAACTTCTAGTTTTAGTTGACTCGATCCACGTCGATCCACGAAACCGGCGAACGGTTAAGCGTAGTAGAAAGTATATTAAAACACGGCTAAGCATTTTTATATCAAAATGCGCATTAAAATTCCCCTGTATAAAACACGGGCGGTGAAACAGAGATAGCGCCCCTGATCTTTGTGTGATGCGCGTACCCCCCGTATACATTAATTTAATGTCAATAAAAATGGAATTGGAATGTTAATTTAATGTCAATAAAAATGGAAATGGATGCAAAAACGAGCTGAAAAAACTAAAGTAAAAAATGTTTTCTGCACATTCCTAAACAACTTGATGGTTTGAAGACATTGTTGGATTCATTTTCTGTATATCTGATGAAGGAAAGAGGGCTTTAAAGATTCATCATGAGCGAAATAAAAATTTGAAAAGGAATCGAGCTGATCGAATGTGGGCACATTCCAAAAATATTATACGAAAAATTTGGTATGAAATGGGATATTTTACTTCATAATGCGAAGGTAGGATAAACATTTTCACAGTAAGAATATTCTGACATTGCTTGGCTATTATTTTTCAATAATTATATAGCCCAAAATTGACCATGCATGCATTTAAAACAGCTAGAATTTGAAAAAAAACAACTACAATTTGCTCGAACAATTTGAAAACTTTAAGATACAACCGTTTTTGTGTTAACCATGAGCCGGCCTGCTCGAAATCCATTGAAAGTTTATTGCAAAGTGTTTTTTACTAATTGATTTGACTTCTATTATTGGTATAACTATTTGCCGCCGACACTCCAAAAATATTCAGCGTGAATCTTTTTTAGTGCGACAGGACCAGCGGACTGGACTCACTGGAGTCGTTGACATTACACAGACAGTGTTACGGAAAACTATAAAGGCTGCAAGATATATCGGTTTTATGAAAAAGCACAAAAAAGCACAGTTCAATGTTACTTGAGACATAAAGCCAATTTAAATGTCTATAGTTTGGTGTGTTCAAATTTATCTCAATCTATCTCAACGAGGAGAAAACACTATTTTAAACACGTCCGCGCTTTGACAAGAAAGAAAAAATGTCGTCAAAATCGAGTTCAAAATGCATGTCTTTTCCTCAACAATCGCTTTATTCATTTTGCAAGTGAAATAGTCAAATAGATACCAATTTCAGCAATATAAGCTGATACTAGATACTTCAATAAACATTTATAGTATGTATTTGAGGCAGGAAGTGATTTCGTTTAATTAAAAATGGAAAATTTGTGTTGTTTAAATATCGACTTATCGTCTTATCTCCATAAATGGTATATAAGTAGTTGCGGAATTGTCGTGTGGAGTATACGGAAAACTATAAAGGCTGCAAGATATCTCTGTTTTATGAAAAAAGCACAAAAAAGCACCGTTCAATTTTACTTGAGACATAAAGCCAAGTTAAATGTCTATTGTTTGGTGTGTTCAAATTTATCTCAACCTATCTCAACGAGGAGAAAACACTATTTTAAACACGACCGCGCTTTAAATTTCGCAAATATTTTTATCGCTCGGGTAAAATTTTTGCCCTGATATTTTCTTTCAACGAGTGTTCAGTAACAAACAACACAAGCTATTACATATGATATAACTTATTAAATAATATTTCAAATTGTAATTAACGAAACATAATTACTTAGCATTTAAATCCTTTGTTTTCTCGATTGCTTGGTTACATTTTTTTGTTGCCATTGGATCTTGTACGGGATTTTCTGAAATGTTTTAGACCAAGCGCGCTCGCGCCAATCCTAATGTACATCACACGCAGCACGGTCATTTATTAGCGCGTTTCCCCGCCCGTGTTTTATAGCGCACTGCCTGTACCAAAACTTTCTGCATCAATATGCGTTTTGAATCTTTCTCAGTCGGTCTATAACAATTTTTTTTCATTTTACCCAAAATGAGATTCATCTCTTGAGATGAGCAGGTCACAACAATGAACTTGTGTTTTTAATTTTACCAGAATTACAAGTCGTCCACTGATGGCTTAGTGGTATGTCGTTTGGCCTGCCTTGATAAACCTTTGAGTTCAAATCCAGTTGAACTCATGTTTTGTAGCAGACTCACAATATTTTTTCCCTTTATTTATTCTGACTATTTTATATTCTTTTTATACCTCTATGTGCAAAATCCGTTTACAAGTATAAGAAATTATTGCCATGTTGAAACTGGCTCGAAAAGATTAAGTTAATCATTCCATATTGTCTAATTTCGCAAGGATTTAACGCGGCACTTGCCGTTCGATAGTAACCTCTAGTTTTAGTTGACTCTATCACGAAGCCGGCGAACGGCTAAGCGTAGTAGAAAGTATATTAAAACACGGCTAAGCACGGCTAAACGTTTTGCATCAATATGCGTTTTGAACATTTCTAAGTTGATCTAAACCGAAAAATGGCCCGAAATTTTCTAAGTTTGACTTTGGTTTAAAACCGCAGCACTTGCCTTGCGATAGTAACTTATATAGTTTATAGTCGAGTCGATGCACGAAGACGGCGAACGGCTAAGCCAGTAGAAAGTATATTAAAACACAGCTAAGCACGGCTAAGCACTTTTTATATCAAAATACGCATTAAAATTGCCCTGTACCAATATTTTTTGCATCAATAAGTGTTTTGAACATTTCTAAGTCGATCTAAACCGAAAAATGGCCCGAAATTTATTAAATTTGACTTTAGTTTAAAAGGCAGCACTTGCCTTGCGATAGTAACTTCTAGTTTATAGTTGAGTCGATGCACGAAGGCGGCGAACGGCTAAGCTAGTAGAAAGTATATTAAAACACGGCTAAGGACGGCTAAGCACTTTTTATATCAAAATACTCATTAAAATTGCCCTGTACCAAAACTTTTTGCATCAATAAATGTTTTGAACATTTCTAAGTCGATCTAAATCGAAAAATGGCCCGAAATTTTCTAAATTTGATTTGGTTCAAAAGGCAGCACTTGCCTTGCGATGGTAACTTCTGGTTTTAATTCACACGATCCACGTCGATCCACGAAGCCGGCGAACGGTTAAGCGTAGTAGAAAGTATATTAAAACACGGCTAAGCACGGCTAAGCATTATTTATTTATAAATGCGCATTAAAATTCCCCTCTGCCAAAACTTTCTGCATCAATATCCGTTTTGAACCTTTCTCTGTCGGTCTATAACATTTTTTTTTTCATTTTGCCCGAAATGAGATTCACTTCATGAGATGAGCAGGTCACAACAATGTACTTGTGTTTTTAATTTTCCCAGAATTACAAATTGTCCACTGATGGCTTAGTGGTATGTCGTTTAGCCTGTCTCGATAAGCATTTGAGTTCAAATCCAGTTGAACTCATGTTTAGTAGCAGACTCACAATATTTTTTTCCCTTTATTTATTCTGACTATTTTTTATTCTTTTTATACCTCTATGTGCAAAATCCGTTTACAAGTATAAGAAAATATTGCCATGTTGAAACTGGCTCGAAAAGATTAAGTTAATCATTCCATATTGTCTAATTTTGCAAGGATTTGACGCGGCACTTGCCGTTCGATAGTAACTTCTAGTTTTAGTTGACTCTATCACGAAGCCGGCGAACGGGGAAGCGTAGTAGAAAGTATATTAAAACACGGCTAAGGACGGCTAAGCATTTTTTATATCAAAATACGCATTAAAATTGCACTGTACCAAAACTTTTTGCATCAATAAGTGTTTTGAACATTTCTAAGTCGATCTAAAGCGAAAAATGGCCCTAAATTGTCTAAATTTGACTTTGGTTTAAAAGGCAGCACTTACCTTGCGATAGTAACTTCTAGTTTATAGTTGAGTCGATGCACGAAGCCGGCGAACGGCTAAGCTAGTAGAAAGTATATTAAAACACGGCTAAGGACGGCTAAGCATTTTTTATATCAAAATACTCATTCAAATTGCCCTGTACTGAAACTTTTTGCATCAATAAGTGTTTTGAAAATTTCTAAGTCGATCTAAACCGAAAAATGGGCCGTAATTTTCTAAATTTGACTTTGGTTTAAAAGGCAGCACTTGCCTTGCGATGGTAACTTCTAGTTTTAATTGACACGATCCACGTCGATCCACGAAGCCGGCGAACGGCTAAGCGTAGTAGAAAGTATATTAAAACACGGCTAAGCACGGCTAAACATTATTTATTTATAAATGCGCATTAAAATTCCCCTGTGCCAAAACTTTCTGCAGCAATATCCGTTTTGGGCGTTTCTCTGTCGGTCTATAACAATTTTTTTTTCATTTTGCCCGAAATAAGATTCACATCATGAGATGAGCAGGTCACAACAATGTACTTGTGTTTTTTAATTTTACCAGAATTACAAATTGTCCACTGATAGCTTAGTGGTATGTCGTTTAGCCTGTCTCGATAAGCATGTGAATTCAAATCCAGTTGAACTCATGTTTTGTAGCAGACTCACAATATTTTTTGGTTAGCATTTCTTATATCAAAATGCGCTTTGAAATTCCCCTGTGCCAAAACTTTCTGCACCAATAGGCAGTTCTGACCCTTCCTAAGTCGATTTATATAAAAAAATGTTTGTAAGTCAAACTTTGGTGGAAATTTTCCAAATGAAACTCAGCCTAGTTGACTGAAGAATCCGGATAGCGGGTTAGCATATTACAAAGTATAATGAAGGACGGGTTAGCGTTTCTTATATCAAATTGCGCTTTAAAATTCCCCTATAGAGAAACTTTCCGCATCAATATGCATTTTGAATCTTTGTAAGACGACTTAGATCGAAAATTTTTTTTCGATTTGTCCGCAATTTTCTAAGTCTGACTTTGGTGTATGAGCAGGTCACAACAATGTACTTTTGTTTTTAATTTTGCCAGAATTTCACGTCGTGCACTGGTGGCTTAGTGGTAGATCATTTGGCCTGTCTCGATAAACATTTGAGTTCAAATCCGGTTGAACTCGTATTTTGTAGTGGACTCACAATATTTTTTTCCTTTATTGATTCTAGCTATTTTTTATTGAGTTTATACCTCTATGTGCAAAAATTCGTTTACAAGTATAAGAAAATATTGCCATGTTGAAATTAGCCCGAGCAGATTAACCTAATCATTCTATATTATTTAATTTCACAAGAATTTAGTTTATAGTTGATTCGATCAAGAAGACGGGGATTCGTTTAGCGTAGTAGAAAGGCTATTAAAACACGGCTAAGCATTTCTTCTATCAAAATGCGCTTTAAAATTCCCCTATAGCAATACTTTCCGCATCAATATGCATTTTGGATCTTTGTAAGTCGATTTAGATCGAAAAATGTTTTTCGATTTGCCCGAAATTTTCTAAGTCTGACTCTGGTTTATAAAGGCAGCACTTGTCTTGCGATAGGAACTTCTAGTTTATAGTTGATTCGATCAAGAATCCGGGTAGCGGGTTAGCGTAGTACAAAGTATAATAAAGGACGGGTTAGCATTTCTTATATCAAAATGCGCTTTGAAATTCCCCTGTGTGAAAACTTTCTGCACCAATAGGCAGTTCTGACCCTTCCTAAGTCGATTTATATCAAAAAATGTTTGTAAGTCAAACTTTGGTGGAAATATTCCAAATGAAACTCAGCCTAGTTGACCCAAAAATGCGGGTGGCGGGTTAGCATATTACAAAGTATAATAAACGACGGGTTACCATTTCTTATATCAAAATGCGCTTTGAAATTCCCCTGTGCCAAAACTTTCTGCACCAATAGGCAGTTCTGACCCTTTCTAAGTCGATTTATATCAAAAAATGTTTGTAAGTCAAACTTTGGTGGAAATATTCCAAATGAAACTCAGCCTAGTTGACTCAAAAATGCGGATGGCGGGTTAGCATATTACAAAGTATAATGAAGGACGGGTTAGCATTTCTTATATCAAAATGCGCTTTGAAATGCCCCTGTGCCAAAACTTTCTGCACCAATAGGCAGTTCTGACCCTTCCTAAGTCGATTTATATCAAAAAATGTTTGTAAGTCAAACTTTGGTGGAAATTTTCCAAATGAAACTCTGCCTAGTTGACTCAAGAATGTGGGTGGCGGGTTAGCATATTACAAAGTATAATGAAGGACGGGTTAGCATTTCTTATATCAAATTGCGCTTTAAAATTCCCCTATACCAAAATTTTCCGCATCAATATGCATTTTGAATCATTGTAAGTCGATTTAGATTGAAAATTTTTTTCGATTTCTCCGAAATTTTCTGAGTCTGACGTCTGACTTTGGTTTATGAGCAGGTCACAACAATGTACTTTTGTTTTTAATTTTGCAAGGATTTCAGGTCGTGCACTGATGGCTTCGTGGTAGGTCGTTTGGCCTGTCTCGATAAACATTTGAGTTCAAATCCAGTTGGACTCGTGTTTTGTAGCGGATTCACAATATTTTTTTCCTTTATATTTTGCTGCTTTTTTTTGTTGGTTTTATACCTCTATGTGCAAAATCTGTTTACAAGTATAAGAAAATATTGCCATGTTGAAACTAGCCCGAAGAGATTAACCTAATCATTCTATATTGTTTAATTTCTTTTCACAAGAATTTAATTTATAGTTGATTCGATCAAGAAGCCGGGGAACCGTTAAGCGTAGTAGAAAGGATATTAAAAAACGGCTAAGCATTTCTTCTATCAAAATGCGCTTTAAAATTCCCCTATAGCGATACTTTCCGCATCAATATGCATTTTGAATCTTTGTAAGTCGATTTAGTTCGAAAAATTTTTTTCGATTTGCCCGAAATTTTCTAAGTCCGACTCTGGTTTATAAAGGCGGCACTTGTCTTGCGATAGGAACTTCTAGTTTATAGTTGATTCGATCAAGAATCCGGGTAGCGGGTTAGCGTAGTACAAAGTATAATAAAGGACGGGTTAGCATTTCTTATCTTAAAATGCGCTTTGAAATTCCCCTGTGTCAAATCTTTCTGCACCAATAGGCAGTTCTGACCCTTCCTAAGTCGATTTATATCAAAAAATGTTTCTAAGTCAAACTTTGGTGGAAATATTCCAAATGAAACTCAGCCTAGTTGACTCAAAAATGCGGATGGCGGGTTAGCATATTACAAAGTATAATGAAGGACGGGTTAGCATTTCTTATATAAAAATGCGCTTTGAAATGCCCCTGTGCCAAAACTTTCTGCACCAATAGGCAGTTCTGACCCTTCCTAAGTCGATTTATATCAAAAAATGTTTGTAAGTCAAACTTCGGTGGAAATATTCCAAATGAAACTCAGCCTAGTTGACTCAAGAATCCGGATAGCGGGTTAGCGTAGTACAAAGTATAATGAAGGACAGGTTAGCATTTCTTATATCAAAATGCGCTTTGAAATGCCCCTGTGCCAAAACTTTCTGCACCAATAGGCAGTTCTGACCCTTCCTAAGTCGATTTATATCAAAAAATGTTTGTAAGTCAAACTTTGGTGGAAATTTTCCAAATGAAACTCTGCCTAGTTGACTCAAGAATGTGGGTGGCGGGTTAGCATATTACAAAGTATAATGAAGGACGGGTTAGCATTTCTTATATCAAATTGCGCTTTAAAATTCCCCTATACCGAAACTTTCCGCATCAATATGCATTTTGAATCATTGTAAGTCGATTTAGATTGAAAATTTTTTTCGATTTCTCCGAAATTTTCTGAGTCTGACGTCTGACTTTGGTTTATGAGCAGGTCACAACAATGTACTTTTGTTTTTAATTTTGCAAGGATTTCAGGTTGTGCACTGACGGCTTCGTGGTAGGTCGTTTGGCCTGTCTCGATAAACATTTGAGTTCAAATCCAGTTGGACTCGTGTTTTGTAGCGGATTCACAATATTTTTTTCCTTTATATTTTGCTGCTTTTCTTTGTTGGTTTTATACCTCTATGTGCAAAATCTGTTTACAAGTATAAGAAAATATTGCCATGTTGAAACTAGCCCGAAGAGATTAACCTAATCATTCTATATTGTTTAATTTCTTTTCACAAGAATTTAATTTATAGTTGATTCGATCAAGAAGCCGGGGAACCGTTAAGCGTAGTAGAAAGGATATTAAAAAACGGCTAAGCATTTCTTCTATCAAAATGCGCTTTGAAATTCCCCTATAGCGATACTTTCCGCATCAATATGCATTTTGAATCTTTGTAAGTCGATTTAGTTCGAAAAATTTTTTTCGATTTGCCCGAAATTTTCTAAGTCCGACTCTGGTTTATAAAGGCGGCACTTGTCTTGCGATAGGAACTTCTAGTTTATAGTTGATTCGATCAAGAATCCGGGTAGCGGGTTAGCGTAGTACAAAGTATAATAAAGGACGGGTTAGCATTTCTTATCTTAAAATGCGCTTTGAAATTCCCCTGTGTCAAATCTTTCTGCACCAATAGGCAGTTCTGACCCTTCCTAAGTCGATTTATATCAAAAAATGTTTCTAAGTCAAACTTTGGTGGAAATATTCCAAATGAAACTCAGCCTAGTTGACTCAAAAATACGGATGGCGGGTTAGCATATTACAAAGTATAATGAAGGACGGGTTAGCATTTCTTATATAAAAATTCGCTTTGAAATTCCCCTGTGCCAAAACTTTCTGCACCAATAGGCAGTTCTGACCCTTCCTAAGTCGATTTATATAAAAAAATGTTTGTAAGTCAAACTTCGGTGGAAATATTCCAAATGAAACTCAGCCTAGTTGACTCAAAAATGCGGATGGCGGGTTAGCATATTACAAAGTATAATGAAGGACAGGTTAGCATTTCTTATATCAAAATGCGCTTTGAAATGCCCCTGTGCCAAAACTTTCTGCACCAATAGGCAGTTGTGACCCTTCCTAAGTCGATTTATATCAAAAAATGTTTGTAAGTCAAACTTCGGTGGAAATATTCCAAATGAAACTCAGCCTAGTTGACTCAAAAATGCGGATGGCGGGTTAGCATATTACAAAGTATAATGAAGGACGGGTTAGCATTTCTTATATCAAAATGCGCTTTGAAATTCCCCTGTGCCAAAACTTTCTGCACCAATAGGCAGTTCTGACCCTTCCTAAGTCGATTTATATCAAAAAATGTTTGTAAGTCAAACTTCGGTGGAAATATTCCAAATGAAACTCAGCCTAGTTGACTCAAAAATGCGGATGGCGGGTTAGCATATTACAAAGTATAATGAAGGACGGGTTAGCATTTCTTATATCAAAATGCGCTTTGAAATGCCCCTGTGCCAAAACTTTTTGCACCAATAGGCAGTTCTGACCCTTCCTAAGTCGATTTATATCAAAAAATGTTTGTAAGTCAAACTTTGGTGGAAATTTTCCAAATGAAACTCTGCCTAGTTGACTCAAGAATGTGGGTGGCGGGTTAGCATATTACAAAGTATAATGAAGGACGGGTTAGCATTTCTTATATCAAATTGCGCTTTAAAATTCCCCTATACCGAAACTTTCCGCATCAATATGCATTTTGAATCATTGTAAGTCGATTTAGATTGAAAATTTTTTTCGATTTCTCCGAAATTTTCTGAGTCTGACGTCTGACTTTGGTTTATGAGCAGGTCACAACAATGTACTTTTGTTTTTAATTTTGCAAGGATTTCAGGTTGTGCACTGACGGCTTCGTGGTAGGTCGTTTGGCCTGTCTCGATAAACATTTGAGTTCAAATCCAGTTGGACTCGTGTTTTGTAGCGGATTCACAATATTTTTTTCCTTTATATTTTGCTGCTTTTTTTTGTTGGTTTTATACCTCTATGTGCAAAATCTGTTTACAAGTATAAGAAAATATTGCCATGTTGAAACTAGCCCGAAGAGATTAACCTAATCATTCTATATTGTTTAATTTGTTTTCACAAGAATTTAATTTATAGTTGATTCGATCAAGAAGCCGGGGAACCGTTAAGCGTAGTAGAAAGGATATTAAAAAACGGCTAAGCATTTCTTCTATCAAAATGCGCTTTAAAATTCCCCTATAGCGATACTTTCCGCATCAATATGCATTTTGAATCTTTGTAAGTCGATTTAGTTCGAAAAATTTTTTTTGATTTGCCCGAAATTTTCTAAGTCCGACTCTGGTTTATAAAGGCGGCACTTGTCTTGCGATAGGAACTTCTAGTTTATAGTTGATTCGATCAACAATCCGGGTAGCGGGTTAGCGTAGTACAAAGTATAATAAAGGACGGGTTAGCATTTCTTATCTTAAAATGCGCTTTGAAATTCCCCTGTGTCAAATCTTTCTGCACCAATAGGCAGTTCTGACCCTTCCTAAGTCGATTTATATCAAAAAATGTTTGTAAGTCAAACTTTGGTGGAAATTTTCCAAATGAAACTCTGCCTAGTTGACTCAAGAATGTGGGTGGCGGGTTAGCATATTACAATGTATAATGAAGGACGGGTTAGCATTTCTTATATCAAATTGCGCTTTAAAATTCCCCTATACCGAAACTTTCCGCATCAATATGCATTTTGAATCATTGTAAGTCGATTTAGATTGAAAATTTTTTTAGATTTCTCCGAAATTTTCTGAGTCTGACGTCTGACTTTGGTTTATGAGCAGGTCACAACAATGTACTTTTGTTTTTAATTTTGCAAGGATTTCAGGTTGTGCACTGACGGCTTCGTGGTAGGTCGTTTGGCCTGTCTCGGTAAACATTTGACTTCAAATCCAGTTGGACTCGTGTTTTGTAGCGGATTCACAATATTTTTTTCCTTTATATTTTGCTGCTTTTCTTTGTTGGTTTTATACCTCTATGTGCAAAATCTGTTTACAAGTATAAGAAAATATTGCCATGTTGAAACTAGCCCGAAGAGATTAACCTAATCTTTCTATATTGTTTAATTTGTTTTCACAAGAATTTAATTTATAGTTGATTCGATCAAGAAGCCGGGGAACCGTTAAGCGTAGTAGAAAGGATATTAAAAAACGGCTAAGCATTTCTTCTATCAAAATGCGCTTTAAAATTCCCCTATAGCGATACTTTCCGCATCAATATGCATTTTGAATCTTTGTAAGTCGATTTAGTTCGAAAAATTTTTTTCGATTTGCCCGAAATTTTCTAAGTCCGACTCTGGTTTATAAAGGCGGCACTTGTCTTGCAATAGGAACTTCTAGTTTATAGTTGATTCGATCAAGAATCCGGGTAGCGGGTTAGCGTAGTACAAAGTATAATAAAGGACGGGTTAGCATTTCTTATCTTAAAATGCGCTTTGAAATTCCCCTGTGTCAAATCTTTCTGCACCAATAGGCAGTTCTGACCCTTCCTAAGTCGATTTATATCAAAAAATGTTTCTAAGTCAAACTTTGTGGAAATATTCCAAATGAAACTCAGCCTAGTTGACTCAAAAATACGGATGGCGGGTTAGCATATTACAAAGTATAATGAAGGACGGGTTAGCATTTCTTATATCAAAATGCGCTTTGAAATGCCCCTGTGCCAAAACTTTCTGCACCAATAGGCAGTTCTGACCCTTCCTAAGTCGATTTATATCAAAAAATGTTTGTAAGTCAAACTTTGGTGGAAATTTTCCAAATGAAACTCTGCCTAGTTTACTCAAGAATGTGGGTGGCGCGTTAGCATATTACAAAGTATAATGAAGGACGGGTTAGCATTTCTTATATCAAATTGCGCTTTAAAATTCCCCTATACCGAAACTTTCCGCATCAATATGCATTTTGAATCATTGTAAGTCGATTTAGATTGAAAATTTTTTTCGATTTCTCCGAAATTTTCTGAGTCTGACGTCTGACTTTGGTTTATGAGCAGGTCACAACAATGTACTTTTGTTTTTAATTTCGCAAGGATTTCAGGTCGTGCACTGATATGGCTTCGTGGTAGGTCGTTTGGCCTGTCTCGATAAACATTTGAGTTCAAATCCAGTTGGACTCGTGTTTTGTAGCGGACTCACAATATTTTTTTCCTTTATATTTTGCTGCTTTTTTTTCTTGGTTTTATACCTCTATGTGCAAAATCTGTTTACAAGTATAGGAAAATATTGCCATGTTGAAACTAGCCCGAAGAGATTAACCTAATCATTCTATATTGTTTAATTTCTTTTCACAAGAATTTAGTTTATAGTTGATTCGATCAAGAAGCCGGGGAACCGTTAAGCGTTGTAGAAAGGATATTAAAAAACTGCTAAGCATTTCTTCTATTAAAATGCGCTTTAAAATTCCCCTATAGCGATACTTTCCGCATCAATATGCATTTTGAATCTTTGTAAGTCGATTTAGTTCGAAAAATTTTTTTCGATTTGGCCGAAATTTTCTAAGTCCGACTCTGGTTTATAAAGGCGGCACTTGTCTTGCGATAGGAACTTCTAGTTTATAGTTGATTCGATCAAGAATCCGGGTAGCGGGTTAGCGTAGTACAAAGTATAATAAAGGACGGGTTAGCATTTCTTATCTTAAAATGGGCTTTGAAATTCTCCTGTGTCAAATCTTTCTGCACCAATAGGCAGTTCTGACCCTTCCTAAGTCGATTTATATCAAAAAATGTTTGTAAGTCAAACTTTGGTGGAAATTTTCCAAATGAAACTCAGCCTAGTTGACTCAAGAATGTGGGTGGCGGGTTAGCATCTTACAAAGTATAATAAAGGACGGGTTAGCATTTCTTATATCAAAATGCGCTTTGAAATTCCCCTGTGCCAAAACTTTCTGCACCAATAGGCAGTTCTGACCCTTCCTAAGTCGATTTATATCAAAAAATGTTTGTAAGTCAAACTTTGGTGGAAATATTCCAAATCAAACTCAGCCTAGTTGACTCAAAAATGCGGGTGGCGGGTTAGCATATTACAAAGTATAATGAAGGACGGGTTAGCATTTCTTATATCAAAATGCCCTTTGAAATTGCCCTGTGCCAAAACTTTGTGCACCAATAGGCAGTTCTGACCCTTCTTAAGTCGATTTATATCAAAAAATGTTTCTAAGTCAAACTTTGGTGGAAATATTCCAAATGAAACTCAGCCTAGTTGACTCAAAAATGCGGGTGGCGGGTTAGCATATTACAAAGTATAATGAAGGACGGGTTAGCATTTCTTATATCAAAATGCGCTTTGAAATTCCCCTGTGCCAAAACTTTCTGCACCAATAGGCAGTTCTGACCCTTCCTAAGTCGATTTATATAAAAAAATGTTTGTAAGTCAAACTTTGGTGGAAATTTTCCAAATGAAACTCAGCCTAGTTGACTCAAGAATGTGGGTGGCGGGTTAGCATATTACAAAGTATAATAAAGGACGGGTTAGCATTTCTTATATCAAAATGCGCTTTGAAATTCCCCTGTGCCAAAACTTTCTGCGCCAATAGGCAGTTCTGACATTTCCTAAGTCGATTTATATCAAAAATGTTTGTAAGTCAAACTTTGGTGGAAATATTCCAGATGAAACTCAGCCTAGTTGACTCAAAAATGCGGATGGCGGGTTAGCATATTACAAAGTATAATGAAGGACGGGTTAGCATTTCTTATATCAAAATGCGCTTTGAAATTCCCCTGTGCCAAGACGTTCTGCACCAATAGGCAGTTGTGACCCTTCCTAAGTCGATTTATATCAAAAAATGTTTGTAAGTCAAACTTTGGTGGAAATTTTCCAAATGAAACTCAGCCTAGTTGACTCAAGAATGTGGGTGGCGGGTTAGCATATTACAAAGTATAATGAAGGACGGGTTAGCATTTCTTATATCAAATTGCGCTTTAAAATTCCCCTATACCGAAACTTTCCGCATCAATATGCATTTTGAATCATTGTAAGTCGATTTAGATTGAAATTTTTTTTCGATTTGGCCGAAATTTTCTAAGTCTGACGTCCGACTTTGGTTTATGAGCAGTTCACAACAATGTACTTTTGTTTTTAATTTTGCAAGGATTTCAGGTCGTGCACTTATGGCTTCGTGGTAGGTCGTTTGGTCTGTCTCGATAAACATTTGAGTTCAAATCCAGTTGGACTCGTGTTTTGTAGCGGACTCACAATATTTTTTTCCTTTATATTTTGCTGCTTTTTTTTCTTGGTTTTATACCTCTATGTGCAAAATCTGTTTACAAGTATAGGAAAATATTGCCATGTTGAAACTAGCTCGAAGAGATTAACCTAATCATTCTATATTGTTTAATTTCTTTTCACAAGAATTTAGTTTATAGTTGATTCGATCAAGAAGCCGGGGAACCGTTAAGCTTAGTAGAAAGGATATTAAAAAACGGCTAAGCATTTCTTCTATCAAAATGCGCTTTAAAATTCCCCTATAGCGATACTTTCCGCATCAGTATGCATTTTAAATCTTTGTAAGTCGATTTAGATCGAAAAATGTTTTTCGATTTGCCCGAAATTTTCTAAGTCTGACTCTGGTTTATAAAGGCAGCACTTGTCTTGCGATAGGAACTTCTAGTTTATAGTTGATTCGATCAAGAATCCGGGTAGCGGGTTAGCGTAGTACAAAGTATAATAAAGGACGGGTTAGCATTTCTTATATCAAAATGCGCTTTGAAATTCCCCTGTGCCAAGACGTTCTGCACCAATAGGCAGTTGTGACCCTTCCTAAGTCGATTTATATCAAAAAATGTTTGTAAGTCAAACTTTGGTGGAAATTTTCCAAATGAAACTCAGCCTAGTTGACTCAAGAATGTGGGTGGCGGGTTAGCATATTACAAAGTATAATGAAGGACGTGTTAGCATTTCTTATATCAAATTGCGCTTTAAAATTCCCCTATACCGAAACTTTCCGCATCAATATGCATTTTGAATCATTGTAAGTCGATTTAGATTGAAATTTTTTTTCGATTTGGCCGAAATTTTCTAAGTCTGACGTCTGACTTTGGTTTATGAGCAGTTCACAACAATGTACTTTTGTTTTTAATTTTGCAAGGATTTCAGGTCGTGCACTTATGGCTTCGTGGTAGGTCGTTTGGCCTGTCTCGAACTTATGGCTTCGTGGGAGGTCGTTTGGCCTGTCTCGATAAACATTTGAGTTCAAATCCAGTTGGACTCGTGTTTTGTAGCGGACTCACAATATTTTTTCCTTTATATTTTGCTGCTTTTTTTGTTGGTTTTATACCTCTATGTGCAAAATCTGTTTACAAGTATAGGAAAATATTGCCATGTTGAAACTAGCCCGAAGAGATTAACCTAATCATTCTATATTGTTTAATTTCTTTTCACAAGAATTTAGTTTATAGTTGATTCGATCAAGAAGCCGGGGAACCGTTAAGCGTAGTAGAAAGGATATTAAAAAACGGCTAAGCATTTCTTCTATCAAAATGCGCTTTAAAATTCCCCTATAGCGATACTTTCCGCATCAGTATGCATTTTAAATCTTTGTAAGTCGATTTAGATCGAAAAATTTTTTTCGATTTGCCCGAAATTTTCTAAGTCTGACTCTGGTTTATAAAGGCAGCACTTGTCTTGCGATAGGAACTTCTAGTTTATAGTTGATTCGATCAAGAATCCGGGTAGCGGGTTAGCGTAGTACAAAGTATAATAAAGGACGGGTTAGCATTTCTTATATCAAAATGCGCTTTGAAATTCCCCTGTGCCAAAACTTTCTGCACCAATAGGCAGTTCTGACCCTTCCTAAGTCGATTTATATCAAAAAATGTTTGTAAGTCAAACTTTGGTGGAAATATTCCAAATGAAACACAGCCTAGTTGACTCAAGAATGTGGGTGGCGGGTTAGCATATTACAAAGTATAATAAAGGACGGGTTAGCATTTCTTATATCAAAATGCGCTTTGAAATTCCCCTGTGCCAAAACTTTCTGCACCAATAGGCAGTTCTGACCCTTCCTAAGTCGATTTATATCAAAAAATGTTTGTAAGTCAAAGTTTGTTTATATCAATAAATGTTTGTAAGTCATACTTTTTTGGAAATATTCCAAATGAAACTCAGCCTAGTTGACTCAAAAATGCGGATGGGGGTTAGCATATTACAAAGTATAATGAAGGACGGGTTAGCATTTCTTATATCAAAATGCGCTTTGAAATTCCCCTGTGCCAAAACTTTCTGCACCAATAGGCAGTTCTGACCCTTCCTAAGTCGATTTATATCAAAAAATGTTTGTAAGTCAAACTTTGGTGGAAATTTTCCAAATGAAACTCAGCCTAGTTGACTCAAGAATGCGGGTGGCGGGTTAGCATATTACAAAGTATAATGAAGGACGGGTTAGCATTTCTTATATCAAAATGCGCTTTGAAATTCCCCTGTGCCAAAACTTTCTGCACCAATAGGCAGTTCTGACCCTTCCTAAGTCGATTTATATCAAAAAATGTTTGTAAGTCAAACTTTGGTGGAAATATTCCAAATCAAACTCAGCCTAGTTGACTCAAAAATGCGGGTGGCGGGTTAGCATATTACAAAGTATAATGAAGGACGGGTTAGCATTTCTTATATCAAAATGCCCTTTGAAATTGCCCTGTGCCAAAACTTTGTGCACCAATAGGCAGTTCTGACCCTTCTTAAGTCGATTTATATCAAAAAATGTTTGTAAGTCAAACTTTGGTGGAAATTTTCCAAATGAAACTCAGCCTAGTTGACTCAAGAATGTGGGTGGCGGGTTAGCATATTACAAAGTATAATGAAGGACGGGTTAGCATTTCTTATATCAAAGTGCGCTTTAAAATTCCCCTATACCGAAACTTTCCGCATCAATATGCATTTTGAATCATTGTAAGTCGATTTAGATTGAAAATTTTTTTCGATTTCTCCGAAATTTTCTGAGTCTGACGTCTGACTTTGGTTTATGAGCAGGTCACAACAATCTACTTTTGTTTTTAATTTTGCAAGAATTTCAGGTCGTCCACTGATGGCTTAGTGGTAGGTCGTTTGGCCTGTCTCGATAAACATTTGAGTTCAAATCCAGTTGAACTCGTGTTTTATAGCGGACTCACAATATTTTTTCCCTTTATTTATTCTAGCTATTTTTTATTCATTTTATACCTCTATGTGCAAAATCCGTTTACAAGTATAAGGAAATATTGCCATGTTGAACCTAGCCCGAAGAGATTAAGCTAATCATTCTATATTGTTTAATTTCAAAAGAATTTAGTTTATAGTTGATTCGATTACGAAGCCGGCGAATGGCTAAGCGTAGTAGAAAGTGTGTTAAAACACGGCTAAGCATTTGTTATATTAAAATGCGCTTTAAAATTCCCCTATTCCCAAACTTTCCGCATCAATATGCATTTTGAACTTTTGTAAGTCGATTTAGATCAAAAAATTTTTTCGATTTGCACGAAATTTTCTAAGTCTGACTCTGGTTTATAAAGGTAGCACTTGTCTTGCTATAGGAACTTCTAGTATCTAGTTGAATCGATCAAGAATCCGGGTAGCGGGTTAGCGTAGTACAAAATATAATAAAGGACGGGTTAGCATTTCTTATGTCAAAATGGGCTTTAAAATTTCCCTGTGCCAAAAATTTCTGCACAAATAAGTAGTTGTACACCATCCCAAGTCGATTTAAATAAAAAAATGTTTGTAACTCAAACCTTGGTCGAAAATTTTCAAGAGAAACGCAGCCTACTTGACTCTAGAATCCGGGTAGCGGGTTAGCGTAGTACAAAGTATAATGCAGGACGGGTTAGCATTTCTTATATCAAAATGCGCTTTAAAATTCCCCTGTGCTAAAACTTTCTGCACAAATAAGTAGTTCTACACCATTCCAAGTCGATTTATATCAAGAAATGCATTGTAAGTCAAAATTTCGTCGACATTTTTCAAGAGAAACTCAGCCTACTTGACTCTAGAATCCGGGTAGCGGGTTAGCGTAGTACAAAGTATAATGCAGGACGGGTTAGCATTTCTTATATCAAAATGCGCTTTAAAATTCCCCTGTGCTAAAACTTTCTGCACAAATAAGTAGTTCTACACCATCCCAAGTCGATTTATATCAAGAAATGTTTGTCAGTCAAACTTTGGTCGAAATTTTTCAAGAGAAACTCAGCCTACTTGACTCTAGAATCCGGGTAGCGGGTTAGCGTAGTACGAAGTATATCTCAGGACGGGTTACCATTTCTTATATCAAAATGCGCTTTAAAATTCCCCTATGCCGAAACTTTCCCATCAATATGCGTTTTGAACCTTTCTTAGTCGATTTATGACGAAATTTTTTTTTCGATTTGCCCGAAATTTTCTGAGTTAAACTTTGGTTGAAATTTTCTAAGACAAGCTCTGCTTAGTTGAGTCAAGAATCTGGGTAGCGGGTTAGCGTAGTACAAAGACTAATGAAGGACGGATTAGCAATTCTTATATCAAAATGCGCTTTAAAACTTCCATGTGCCAAAACTTTTAGCATCAATATGCGTTTTGAAACTTTCTAAGTCGATCTAGATCGAAAATTATTTTTCGATTTCCCCGAAATTTTCAAAGTCTGACTTTGGTTTATGAGCAGGTCACAACAATCTACTTTTGTTTTCAATTTTGCAAGAATTTCAGATCGACCACTGATGGCTTAATGGTAGGTCGTTTGGCCTGTCTCGATAAACATTTGAGTTCAAATCCAGTTGAACTCGTGTTTTATAGCGGACTCACAATATTTTTTCCCTTTATTTATTCTAGCTATTTTTTATTCATTTTATACCTCTATGTGAAAAATCCGTTTACAAGTATAAGGAAATATTGCCATGTTGAACCTAGCCCGAAGAGATTAAGCTAATCATTCTATATTGTTTAATTTCAAAAGAATTTAGTTTATAGTTGATTCGATTACGAAGCCGGCGAATGGCTAAGCGTAGTAGAAAGTGTGTTAAAACACGGCTAAGCATTTGTTATATTAAAATGCGCTTTAAAATTCCCCTATTCCCAAACTTTCCGCATCAATATGCATTTTGAACTTTTGTAAGTCGATTTAGATCAAAAAATTTTTTCGATTTGCACGAAATTTTCTAAGTCTGACTCTGGTTTATAAAGGTAGCACTTGTCTTGCTATAGGAACTTCTAGTATCTAGTTGAATCGATCAAGAATCCGGGTAGCGGGTTAGCGTAGTACAAAATATAATAAAGGACGGGTTAGCATTTCTTATGTTAAAATGCGCTTTAAAATTTCCCTGTGCCAAAAATTTCTGCACAAATAAGTAGTTGTACACCATCCCAAGTCGATTTAAGTAAAAAATGTTTGTAACTCAAACTTTGGTCGAAAATTTTCAAGAGAAACGCAGCCTACTTGACTCTAGAATCCGGGTAGCGGGTTAGCGTAGTACAAAGTATAATAAAGGACGGGTTAGCATTTCTTATATCAAAATGCGCTTTAAAATTCCCCTGTGCTAAAACTTTCTGCACAAATAAGTAGTTCTACACCATCCCAAGTCGATTTATATCAAGAAATGCATTGTAAGTCAAAATTTCGTCGAAATTTTTCAAGAGAAACTCAGCCTACTTGACTCTAGAATCCGGGTAGCGGGTTAGCGTAGTACAAAGTATAATGCAGGACGGGTTAGAATTTCTTATATCAAAATGCGCTTTAAAATTCCCCTGTGCTAAAACTTTCTGCACAAATAAGTAGTTCTACACCATCCCAAGTCCATTTATATCAAGAAATGCATTGTAAGTCAAAATTTGGTCGAAATTTTTCAAGAGAAACTCAGCCTACTTGATCTAGAATCCGGGTAGCGGGTTAGCGTAGTACAAAGTATAATGCAGGACGGGTTAGCATTTCTTATCAAAATGCGCTTTAAAATTCCCCTGTGCTAAAACTTTCTGCACAAATAAGTAGTTCTACACCATCCCAAGTCGATTTATATCAAGAAATGCATTGTAAGTCAAAATTTGGTCGAAATTTTTCAAGAGAAACTCAGCCTACTTGACTCTAGAATCCGGGTAGCGGGTTAGCGTAGTACAAAGTATAATGCAGGACGGGTTAGCATTTCTTATATCAAAATGCGCTTTAAAATTCCCCTGTGCTAAAACTTTCTTCACAAATAAGTAGTTCTACACCATCCCAAGTCGATTTATATCAAGAAATGTTTGTCAGTCAAACTTTGGTCGAAATTTTTCAAGAGAAACTCAGCCTACTTGACTCTAGAATCCGGGTAGCGGGTTAGCGTAGTACGAAGTATATCGCAGGACGGGTTACCATTTCTTATATCAAAATGCGCTTTAAAATTCCCCTATGCCGAAACTTTCCCATCAATATGCGTTTTGAACCTTTCTTAGTCGATTTATGACGAAATTTTTTTTTCGATTTGCCCGAAATTTTCTGAGTTAAACTTTGGTTGAAATTTTCTAAGACAAGCTCTGCTTAGTTGAGTCAAGAATCTGGGTAGCGGGTTAGCGTAGTACAAAGAATAATGAAGGACGGATTAGCAATTCTTATATCAAAATGCGCTTTAAAACTTCCATGTGCCAAAACTTTCAGCATCAATATGCGTTTTGAAACTTTCTAAGTCGATCTAGATCGAAAATTATTTTTCGATTTCCCCGAAATTTTCAAAGTCTGACTTTGGTTTATGAGCAGGTCACAACAATCTACTTTTGTTTTTAATTTTGCAAGAATTTCAGATCGTCCACTGATGGCTTAATGGTAGGTCGTTTGGCCTGTCTCGATAAACATTTGAGTTCAAATCCAGTTGAACTCGTGTTTTATAGCGGACTCACAATATTTTTTCCCTTTATTTATTCTAGCTATTTTTTATTCATTTTATACCTCTATTTGCAAAATCCGTTTACAAGTATAAGGAAATATTGCCATGTTGAACCTAGCCCGAAGAGATTAAGCTAATCATTCTATATTGTTTAATTTCAAAAGAATTTAGTTAATAGTTGATTCGATTACGAAGCCGGCGAATGGCTAAGCGTAGTAGAAAGTGTGTTAAAACACGGCTAAGCATTTGTTATATTAAAATGCGCTTTAAAATTCCCCTATTCCCAAACTTTCCGCATCAATATGCATTTTGAACTTTTGTAAGTCGATTTAGATCAAAAAATTTTTTCGATTTGCACGAAATTTTCTAAGTCTGACTCTGGTTTATAAAGGTAGCACTTGTCTTGCTATAGGAACTTCTAGTATCTAGTTGAATCGATCAAGAATCCGGGTAGCGGGTTAGCGTAGTACAAAATATAATAAAGGACGGGTTAGCATTTCTTATGTTAAAATGCGCTTTAAAATTTCCCTGTGCCAAAAATTTCTGCAGAAATAAGTAGTTGTACACCATCCCAAGTCGATTTAAGTAAAAAATGTTTGTAACTCAAACTTTGGTCGAAAATTTTCAAGAGAAACGCAGCCTACTTGACTCTAGAATCCGGGTAGCGGGTTAGCGTAGTACAAAGTATAATAAAGGACGGGTTAGCATTTCTTATATCAAAATGCGCTTTAAAATTCCCCTGTGCTAAAACTTTCTGCACAAATAAGTAGTTCTACACCATCCCAAGTCGATTTATATCAAGAAATGTATTGTAAGTCAAAATTTCGTCGAAATTTTTCAAGAGAAACTCAGCCTACTTGACTCTACAATCCGGGTAGCGGGTTAGCGTAGTACAAAGTATAATGCAGGACGGGTTAGCATTTCTTATATCAAAATGCGCTTTAAAATTCCCCTGTGCTAAAACTTTCTGCACAAATAAGTAGTTCTACACCATCCCAAGTCCATTTATATCAAGAAATGCATTGTAAGTCAAAATTTGGTCGAAATTTTTCAAGAGAAACTCAGCCTACTTGATTTTAGAATCCGGGTAGCGGGTTAGCGTAGTACAAAGTATAATGCAGGACGGGTTAGCATTTCTTATATCAAAATGCGCTTTAAAATTCCCCTGTGCTAAAACTTTCTGCACAAATAAGTAGTTGTACACCATCCCAAGTCGATTTATATCAAGAAATGCATTGTAAGTCAAAATTTGGTCGAAATTTTTCAAGAGAAACTCAGCCTACTTGACTCTAGAATCCGGGTAGCGGGTTAGCGTAGTACAAAGTATAATGCAGGACGGGTTAGAATTTCGTATATCAAAATGCGCTTTAAAATTCCCCTGTGCTAAAACTTTCTGCACAAATAAGTAGTTCTACACCATCCCAAGTCCATTTATATCAAGAAATGCATTGTAAGTCAAAATTTGGTCGAAATTTTTCAAGAGAAACTCAGCCTACTTGACTCTAGAATCCGGGTAGCGGGTTAGCGTAGTACAAAGTATAATGCAGGACGGGTTAGCATTTCTTATATCAAAATGCGCTTTAAAATTCCCCTGTGCTAAAACTTTCGGCACAAATAAGTAGTTCTACACCATCCCAAGTCGATTTATATCAAGAAATGCATTGTAAGTCAAAATTTGGTCGAAATTTTTCAAGAGAAACTCAGCCTACTTGACTCTAGAATCCGGGTAGCGGGTTAGCGTAGTACAAAGTATAATGCAGGACGGGTTAGCATTTCTTATATCAAAATGCGCTTTAAAATTCCCCTGTGCTAAAACTTTCTGCACAAATAAGTAGTTCTACACCATTCCAAGTCGATTTATATCAAGAAATGTTTGTCAGTCAAACTTTGGTCGAAATTTTTCAAGAGAAACTCAGCCTACTTGACTCTAGAATCCGGGTAGCGGGTTAGCGTAGTACAAAGTATAATGCAGGACGGGTTAGAATTTCTTATATCAAAATGCGCTTTAAAATTCCCCTGTGCTAAAACTTTCTTCACAAATAAGTAGTTCTACGCCATCCCAAGTCGATTTATATCAAGAAATGTTTGTCAGTCAAACTTTGGTCGAAATTTTTCAAGAGAAACTCAGCCTACTTGACTCTAGAATCCGGGTAGCGGGTTAGCGTAGTACGAAGTATATGCAGGACGGGTTACCATTTCTTATATCAAAATGCGCTTTAAAATTCCCCTATGCCGAAACTTTCCCATCAATATGCGTTTTGAACCTTTCTTAGTCGATTTATGACGAAATTTTTTTTTCGATTTGCCCGAAATTTTCTAAGTTAAACTTTGGTTGAAATTCTCTAAGACAAGCTCTGCTTAGTTGAGTCAAGAATCTGGGTAGCGGGTTAGCGTAGTACAAAGAATAATGAAGGACGGATTAGCAATTCTTATATCAAAATGCGCTTTAAAACTTCCATGTGCCAAAACTTTCAGCATCAATATGCGTTTTGAAACTTTCTAAGTCGATCTAGATCGAAAATTATTTTTCGATTTCCCCGAAATTTTCAAAGTCTGACTTTGGTTTATGAGCAGGTCACAACAATCTACTTTTGTTTTTAATTTTGCAAGAATTTCAGATCGTCCACTGATGGCTTAATGGTAGGTCGTTTGGCCTGTCTCGATAAACATTTGAGTTCAAATCCAGTTGAACTCGTGTTTTATAGCGGACTCACAATATTTTTTCCCTTTATTTATTCTAGCTATTTTTTATTCATTTTATACCTCTATTTGCAAAATCCGTTTACAAGTATAAGGAAATATTGCCATGTTGAACCTAGCCCGAAGAGATTAAGCTAATCTTGTTTAATTTCACAAGAATTAAGTTTATAGTTGATTCGATCACGAAGCCGGCGAACGGCTAAGCGTAGTAGAAAGTATATTAAAACACGGCTAAGCATTATTTATTTATAAATGCGCACTTAAATTCCCCTGTGCTAAAACTTTCTGCATCAATATCCGTTTTGAACCTTTCTCTGTCGGTCTATAACAATTTTTTTTCATTTTGCCCGAAATGAGATTCACCTCATGAGATGAGCAGGTCACAACAATGTACTTGTGTTTTTAATTTTACCAGAATTACAAATTGTCCACCGATGGCTTAGTGGTATGGCGTTTAGCCTGTCTCGATAAGCATTTGAGTTCAAATCCTGTTGAACTCAGGTTTTGTAGCAGACTCACAATATTTTCTTCCTTTATTTATTCTGACTATTTTTTATTCTTCGTATACCTCTATGTGCAAAATCCGTTTACAAGTATAAGAAAATATTGCCATGTTGAAACTGGCTCGAAAAGATTAAGTTAATCATTCCATATTGTCTAATTTCGCAAGGATTTAACGCGGCACTTGCCGTGCGATAGTAACTTCTTGTTTTTGTTCACTCTATCGCGAAGCCGGCGAACGGCTAAGCGTAGTAGAAAGTATATTAAAACACGGCTAAGCATTTCTTATATTAAAATGCGCTTTAAAATTCCACTGTGCCAAATCAATATGCGTTTTGAACATTGGTAGGTCGATCTAGATCGAAATTTTTTTTTCGATTCGCCCGAAATTTTCTAAGTTTGACTTTGGTTTATAAATCAGCACTTGTCTTGCGATAGGAACTTCTAGTTTCTAGTTGATTCGATCAAGAATCCGGGTAGCGGGTTAGCGTAGTACAAAGTATAATGCAGGACGGGTTAGCATTTCTTATATCAAAATGCGCTTTAAAATTCCCCTGTGCTAAAACTTTCTGCACAAATAAGTAGTTCTACACCATTCCAAGTCGATTTATATCAAGAAATGCATTGTAAGTCAAAATTTGGTCGAAATTTTTCAAGAGAAACTCAGCCTACTTGACTCTAGAATCCGGGTAGCGGGTTAGCGTAGTACAAAGTATAATGCAGGACGGGTTAGCATTTCTTATATCAAAATGCGCTTTAAAATTCCCCTCTGCTAAAACTTTCTGCACAAATAAGTAGTTGTACACCATCCCAAGTCGATTTATATCAAGAAATGCATTGTAAGTCAAAATTTGGTCGAAATTTTTCAAGAGAAACTCAGCCTACTTGACTCTAGAATCCGGGTAGCGGTTTAGCGTAGTACAAAGTATAATGCAGGACGGGTTAGCATTTCTTATATCAAAATGCGCTTTAAAATTCCCCTGTGCTAAAACTTTCTTCACAAATAAGTAGTTCTACACCATCCCAAGTCGATTTATATCAAGAAATGTTTGTCAGTCAAACTTTGGTCGAAATTTTTCAAGAGAAACTCAGCCTACTTGACTGTAGAATCCGGGTAGCGGTTTAGCGTAGTACGAAGTATAATGCAGGACGGGTTAGCATTTCTTATATCAAAATGCGCTTTAAAATTCCCCTATGCCGAAACTTTCCCATCAATATGCGTTTTGAACCTTTCTTAGTCGATTTATGACGAAATTTTTTTTTCGATTTGCCCGAAATTTTCTAAGTTAAACTTTGGTTGAAATTCTCTAAGACAAGCTCTGCTTAGTTGAGTCAAGAATCTGGGTAGCGGGTTAGCGTAGTACAAAGAATAATGAAGGACGGATTAGCAATTCTTATATCAAAATGCGCTTTAAAACTTCCATGTGCCAAAACTTTCAGCATCAATATGCGTTTTGAAACTTTCTAAGTCGATCTAGATCGAAAATTATTTTTCGATTTCCCCGAAATTTTCAAAGTCTGACTTTGGTTTATGAGCAGGTCACAAGAATCTACTTTTGTTTTTAATTTTGCAAGAATTTCAGATCGTCCACTGATGGCTTAGTGGTAGGTCGTTTGGCCTGTCTCGATAAACATTTGAGTTCAAATCCAGTTGAACTCGTGTTTTATAGCGGACTCACAATATTTTTTCCCTTTATTTATTCTAGCTATTTTTTATTCATTTTATACCTCTATGTGCAAAATCCGTTTACAAGTATAAGGAAATATTGCCATGTTGAACCTAGTCCGAAGAGATTAAGCTAATCTTGTTTAATTTCACAAGAATTAAGTTTATAGTTGATTCGATCACGAAGCCGGCGAACGGCTAAGCGTAGTAGAAAGTATATTAAAACACGGCTAAGCATTATTTATTTATAAATGCGCACTTAAATTCCCCTGTGCCAAAACTTTCTGCATCAATATCCGTTTTGAACCTTTCTCTGTCGGTCTATACCAATTTTTTTTAATTTTGCACGAAATGAGATTCACCTGATGAGATGAGCTGGTCACAACAATGTACTTGTGTTTTTAATTTTACCAGAATTACAAATTGTCCACCGATGGCTTAGTGGTATGGCGTTTAGCCTGTCTCGATAAGCATTTGAGTTCAAATCCTGTTGAACTCAGGTTTTGTAGCAGACTCACAATATTTTCTTCCTTTATTTATTCTGACTATTTTTTATTCTTCGTATACCTCTATGTGCAAAATCCGTTTACAAGTATAAGAAAATATTGCCATGTTGAAACTGGCTCGAAAAGATTAAGTTAATCATTCCATATTGTCTAATTTCGCAAGGATTTAACGCGGCACTTGCCGTGCGATAGTAACTTCTTGTTTTTGTTCACTCTATCACGAAGCCGGCGAACGGCTAAGCGTAGTAGAAAGTATATTAAAACACGGCTAAGCATTTTTTATATCAAAATGCGCATTAAAATTCCGCTGTAGCAAAACGTTTTGCATCAATATGCGTTTTAACATTTCTTAGTCGATCTAAACCGAAAAATGGCCCGAAATTTTCTAAGTTTGACTTTGGTTTAAAACCGCAGCACTTGCCTTGCGATAGTAAGTTCTAGTTTATAGTTGAGTCGATGCACGAAGCCGGCGAACGGCTAAGCTAGTAGAAAGTATATTAAAACACGGCTAAGGACGGCTAAGCATCTTTTATGTCAAAATACGCATTAAAATTGCCCTGTACCAAAACTTTTTGCATCAATAAGTGTTTTGAACATTTCGAAATCGACCTAAAGCAAAAAATGGCCCGAAATTTTCTATATTAGACTTTGCTTTAAAAGGCAGCACTTGCCTTGCGATGGTAACTTCTAGTTTTAATTGACACGATCCACGTCGATCCACGAAGCCGGCGAACGGCTAAGCGTAGTAGAAAGTATATTAAAACACGGCTAAGCATTATTTATTTATAAATGCGCACTTAAATTTCCCTGTGCCAAAACTTTCTGCATCAATATCCGTTTTGAACCTTTCTCTGTCGGTCTATAACAATTTTTTTTTATTTTGCACGAAATGAGATTCACCTGATGGGATGAGCAGGTCACAACAATGTACTTGTGTTGTTAATTTTACCAGAATTACAAATTGTCCACCGATGGCTTAGTGGTATGGCGTTTAGCCTGTCTCGATAAACATTTGAGTTCAAATCCTGTTGAGCTCAGGTTTTGTAGCAGACTCACAATATTTTCTTCCTTTATTTATTCTGACTATTTTTTATTCTTCGTATACCTCTATGTGCAAAATCCGTTTACAAGTATAAGAAAATATTGCCATGTTGAAACTGGCTCGAAAAGATTAAGTTAATCATTCCATATTGTCTAATTTCGCAAGGATTTAACGCGGCACTTGCCGTGCGATAGTAACCTCTAGTTTTAGTTGACTCTATCACGAAGCCGGCGAACGGCTAAGCGTAGTAGAAAGTATATTAAAACACGGCTAAGCATTTTTTATATCAAAATGCGCATTAAAATCCCCCTGTACCAAAACGTTTTGCATCAATATGCGTTTTGAACATTTCTAAGTCGATCTAAACCGAAAAATGGCCCGAAATTTTCTAAGTTTGACTTTGGTTTAAAACCGCAGCACTTGCCTTGCGATAGTAAGTTCTAGTTTATAGTTGAGTCGATGCACGAAGGCGGCGAACGGCTAAGCTAGTAGAAAGTATATTAAAACACGGCTAAGGACGGCTAAGCATTTTTTATGTCAAAATACGCTTTAAAATTGCCCTGTACCAAAACTTTTTGCATCAATAAGTGTTTTGAACATTTCTAAGTCGACCTAAACCGAAAAATGGCCCGAAATTTTCTAAATTAGACTTTGCTTTAAAAGGCAGCACTTGCCTTGCGATGGTAACTTCTAGTTTTAATTGACACGATCCACGTCGATCCACGAAGCCGGCGAACGGCTAAGCGTAGTAGAAAGTATATTAAAACACGGCTAATCATTATTTATTTATAAATGCGCATTAAAATTCCCCTGTGCCAAAACTTTCTGCATCATATCCGTTTTGAACCTTTCTCATTCGGTCTATAGCAATTTTTTTTTCATTTTGCCCGAAATGAGATTCACCTCATGAGATGAGCAGGTCACAACAATGTACTTGTGTTTTTAATTTTACCAGAATTACAAATTGTCCACTGATGGCTTAGTGGTATGTCGTTTAGCCTGTCTCGATAAGCATTTGAGTTCAAATGCTGTTGAGCTCATGTTTTGTAGCAGACTCACAATATTTTCTTCCTTTATTTATTCTGACTATTTTTTATTCTTCTTATACCTCTATGTGTAAAATCCGTTTACAAGTATAAGAAAATATTGCCATGTTGAAACTGGCTCGAAAAGATTAAGTTACTCATTCCATATTGTCTAATTTCGCAAGGATTTAACGCGGCACTTGCCGTGCGATAGTAACTTCTAGCTTGTTTTAGTTGACTGTGTCACGAAAGAAAGTATATTAAAACACGGCTAAGCACGGCTAAGCATTTTTTGTATCAAAATGCGCATTAAAATTCCCCTGTACCAAAACTTTTTGTATCAATATGCGTTTTGAACATTTCTATGTCGATCTAACCGAAAAATGGCCCAAAATTTTCTAAGTTGAATTTGGTTTAAAAGCAGCACTTGCCTTGCGATAGTAACTTCTAGTTCTAGTTGACTCGATCCACGTCGACCCACGAAGCCGGCGAACGGCTAAGCGTAGTAGAAAGTATATTAAAATACGGCTAAGCGCGGCTAAGCATTTTTTATAGCAAAATGCGCTTTAAAATTCCCCTTTACCAAAACGTACTGCATCAATATGCGTTTTAACCTTTCACAGTCGGCCTATATCAATTTTTTTTTTCATTTTGCCCGATATGAGATTCACTTCATGACATGAGCAGGTCACTACAATGTACTTGTGTTTTTAATTTTGCTCGAACTACAAGTCGTCCATTGATGGCTTAGTGGTATGTCGCTTGGCCTGTCTCGATAAACATTTGAGTTCGAATCCTGTTGAACTCGTGTTTTGTAGCAGACTCACATCATTTTTTTCCTTTATTTATTCTGACTATTTTTTATTCTTTTTATACCTCTATGTGAAAAATCCGTTTACAAGTGTAAGAAAATATTGCCATGTTGAACCTGGCTCGAAAAGATTAAGCTAATCATTCTATAATGTCTAATTTCACACGAATTTAAGGCAGCACTTGCCTTGCGATAGTAACTTCTAGTTTATAATAGACTCAATGGACGAATCCGGCGAACGGCTAAGCGTAATAGAAAGTATATTGAAACACGGCTAAGCATTTTTTATATCAAAATGCGCGATAAAATTTCACTGTACCAAAACGTTTTGCATGAATATGCGTTTTGAACATTTCTAAGTCGATCTAAACCGAAAAATGGCACGAAATTTTCTAAGTTTGAATTTGGTTTAAAACCGCAGCACTTGCCTTGTGATAGTAACTTCTAGTTGCTCGATGCACGAAGGCGGCGAACGGCTAAGCGTAGTAGAAAGTATATTAAAACATTGCGTGCATATGCGACACCCCATATAGTGATTCTTATAAGCACGCCCAATATATGTACCAACATCTTGTAACATGTTTTCACCATGACCAAACTGCATAATGTTCTTGCGTGCTTATGAGACACCTCATATAGGGATTCTCATAGGCACGCCTAATATATGTACCAACATTTCATAAGCACGCCCAATATATGTAGCAACATCTTGCAACATGCTTTTGACCATGCTTTTGACCAAACTGCATAATTTTCTTGCGTGCTTATGAGACACCTCATATAGGGATTTGCATAAGCACGCCCAATATATGTACCAACATCTAGTAATATGCTTTTGACCATGCTTATGACCAAACTGCATAATTTTCTTGCGTGCTTATGCGACACCCCATGTAGGAATTCTCATAAGCACGCCCAATATATGTACCAACATCTCATAATCACGCCAAATATATGTAGCAGCATCTTGTAACATGCTTTTGAGCATGCTTATGACGAAACAGCATAATTTTTTTGCGTATTTATGAGACACCCCATATAGGGATTCTCATAAGCAGTCCCAATATATGTAGCGACATCTTGTAACATGCTTTTGACCATGCTTATGAGCAAACTGCATAATGTTCTTTCGTGCTTATGAGACATCTCATATAGGGATTCTCATAAGCACGCCCAATATATGTGCCAACATCTAGTAGTATGCTTTTGACCATGTTTATGACCAAACTGCATAATTTTCTTGCGTGCTTATGAGACATCCCATATAGGGATTCTCATAAGCATGCCCAATATATGGACCAGCATCTAGTAATATGCTTTTGACCATGTTTATGACCAAACTGCATAATTTTCTTGCGTGCTTATGAGACACCTCATATAGAGATTCTCATAAGCACGCCCAATATATGTGACAACATCTAGTAATATGCATTTGAGCATGCTTATGACCAAACTGCGTAATTTTTTTGCGTGCTTATGAGACACCCCATATAGGGATTCTAATAAGTACGCCCAATATATGTACCAACATCTTGTAACATGCTTTTGACCATGCTTATGACCAAACTGCATAATGTTCTTACGTGCTGATGAGACTCCTCATATAGGGATTCCCATAAGCACGCCCAATATATGTACCAACATCTCATAAGCACGCCCAATATATGTAGCAACATCTTGTAACATGCTTTTGAGCATGCTTATGACCAAACAGCATAATTTTCTTGCGTGCTTATGAGACACGCCGTATAGGGATTCTCATAAGCACGCCCAATATATATAGGGATTCCCATAAGCACGCTCATAGGCACGCCGTATAGGGATTCCCATAAGCACGCTCATAGGCACACGAAAATTATGCAGTTTGGTCATAAGCATGCTCATGAGCATATTACAGGATGTTGGTACATATACTGGGCGTGCTTATGAGAATTCCTATATGGGGTGTCCCATAAGCACGCTCATAGGCACACGAAAGTTATGCAGTTTGGTCATAAGCATGCTCATGAGCATGTTACAGGATGTTGGTACATATAGTGGGCGTGCTTCTGAGAATTCCTATGTGAGGTGTCTCATAAGCACGCTCATAGTTTGGTCATAAGCATGCTCAAGGGCATATTACAGGATGTTGATACATATACTGGGCGTGCTTATGAGAATCCCTATACGGGGTGTCTCATAAGCACGCTCATAGTTTAGTTATAAGCATGCTCATGAGCATATTACAGGATGTTGGTACATATACTGGGCCTGCTTATGAGAATTCTTATATGGGGTGTCTCATAAGCACGCTCATAGTTTAGTCATAAGCATGCTCATAAGCATATTACAGGATGTTGGTACATATACTGGGCGTGCTTATGAGAATTCTTATATGGGGTGTCTCATAAGCACGCTCATAGTTTAGTCATAAGCATGCTCATAAGCATATTACAGGATGTTGGTACATATACTGGGCGTGCTTATGAGAATTCTTATATGGGGTGTCTCATAAGCACGCTCATAGTTTAGTCATAAGCATGCTCATAAGCATATTACAGGATGTTGGTACATATACTGGGCGTGCTTATGAGAATTCTTATATGGGGTGTCTCATAAGCACGCTCATAGGCACACGAAAGTTATGCAGTTTGGTCATAAGCATGCTCATGAACATATTACAGGATGTTGGTACATATACTGGGCGTGCTTATGAGAATTCCTATATGGGGTGTCTCATAAGCACGCTCATAGTTTAGTCATAAGCATGCTCATGAGCATATTACAGGATGTTGCCAGTACATATACTGGGCGTGCTTATGAGAATTCCTATATAGGGATTCCCATAAGTACGTTCATAGGCACACGAAAGTTATGCAGTTTAGTCATAAGCATGCTCATGAGCATATTACAGGATGTTGGTACATATACTGGGCGTGCTTATGAGAATCCCTATATGGGGTGTATCATAAGCTCGCCCATAGGCACACGAAAATTATAAAGTTTGGTCCGTAGCATGCTCATGAACATATTACAGGATGTTGGTACATATACTGGGCGTGCTTATGAGAATCCTTATATAGGGTGTCTCATAACACGGTTAATAGAAATGGGAATTAACCGTGGTCATAAGGACGCTCGTAGGCACACGAAAATTATGCAACGTGGTCAACGATTAGCCCCCCTGCCCTCTCTACTCCTATAGGGTAGGGATACATGACATATAAGTTTGTAGAGGGAATCAGGGAAACTTATTATGAACAGCGGCCTGTATGAACTGGTTTGGCTTTCAAACATATTTAGATTATAGTCGTAGATATAGGATTTCCTATAGTCATGGATATAGGATTTTCTATATCTATGATTGGGATACATGAAGTATTTAGGAGCAGTAATCGGGCTGTGCGGGTTACAGTGAAGGAGAAGGGGGAGGAATACTTCATGTAAAAGTCAATATTTAAAAAATTTCAAAACATACACACATGGCCGAAGCAAGTCGTGAAAACGTGCGAAAATTTTTATCATTTCGTGAGATATCTGGCGAAGAATGTCGTAGGAATGTGAACGCTGTATTAGATCAACTCACTGCTGTAGAATACGCTGAGAATTATATAACTGGCCATGCTGTATGTTGATTTTTTTTTATTTTTTAATAGCTTGAAAAAGTTTGGTAAATGTCAGAACTGATCTATAGGTGTATTTTCACGAGTGTTCCTGGTTAGGTCTGTTAAATTTATAAAAGTTCGACTCGAAATTTGCATCTGAGAATGCATTGAAAAAGTTTTGTATTAAAGTTAATTATTAATAGATATTGGTGTGATGAGGGTATATTGATTTTGAGGCAAACGAGGTACATTAAATAGGATGAACTAGTTTGACTCACAGATGTTCATTGCAAGGATTTGGGTGGTTGGTAGGGTTTTAGAGATTATGAGAGCAAATGTCAAGTTTATGACATAACTGCACAAACTTGTGACAACTTTAGTCAAACCCAAGACAAACTTCAGACCAGGGCCGGATTAACCACGTGGCAGATGCGGCATATGCCGCGGGCCTCGCGCTTATGGGTGCCTTGCACATTACTGTACCACTCCCATTTTTACGAGAACACGTCCATTTTCTATTGGGACAAGCTCATTTTGCGTTTTTGGGTGCCTCGCGAATTAAGATGCCTCGCGAATTTGGGGACCTCGCCCATTTAGGGCCCCTAGGTTTTCATATTGGGGGGGGGGGTTGGGGGCCTCGCGCTGAAAATCTGCCACGGGCCTCGCTTCAGACACAAATTTTTCTGAAATCTTGGGTTTCATATGATATCACAAAAGTGATGGGGGGTCAACTCTTAAACAAAACACAGTTATCAGAGTGAGTCGATTGTTCGTTATATGTATTAGCCTTGTGTGTAGCAAATACATGGAATTTTGTGTCATTTTCTCACTCCAGTACCGCATAAGCATCAATACATTGGAGGTTGACCCCCTGTCAGATTCACTGCATAATGCCCTAGTGAAAGCCAAGAATAGACAAAATATTTAGTTTTGTCTAATATTCTTGACAGAAGCTCCTAAAGTTGACGGAAGCTGAGACAATGAGAGCGCAAGGTTTAATACAGTCCAGACTGTAAAGTTTTGGCTTTGAATATCTGTGTAAAATTCCTGAACATGTAAAATATTGCAAATGATATATGAAAGATCTGCACAAAATACATTTGCAAACCAGGAACCAAACAGATTTCTGATCTTTATACAGAATTTGACAAAAAGTTGAAAAACATGTTCTGACTGCAGGGATGTCTGCCATAAAATTTCTGTGAAAACATTTCTGAGCATTTGTCCATGCAAAAAAAAATCCTGCACAAAATAAAACTTTTATGTCTGGGTTGATATGGTTGTCATCAATGGGTTGATAATTAGCAGTCTCTTTATACAATATTATTATGAGATCTGCTCATTTATTCTACCATAAAACTTCAAGTTAAAATGCATCCTTCTGGAAAGTATGTCACTTTGGCATTAGAGCTTTGTTTATGTGACATTAAGCCCATTTTCCACTATAGCCGAATTTGTTTGCGCAATGCGAAAAACAAATCTTGGCAATGTGATTGGTCAGCAAAAAAGTTCGCTGTGAAAAAGTTGGATCAGTTCCTAGTTTTTACTGTTTGCGCAAACAAATTTGCGTAGTGGAAAATGGGCTTTATAGTTACAGCTTTAAATGTCTAATCCAAGGTGATGTATTTTCCCAGAAGTGTACATTACTCATGTAATTAAAGTTTTGTTCAATTTTATTCTCAGGAAATTTCAGAGTTCATCAACAAAGGCTGCATTCTTATTCCTGTGGATAAAAGCAACAGCTTTCTGCTTTCTAAATTCTTCCAGTTGGTTGAACGAATATTAGTGAAACAAAAAGCAGTTTTAAATGAAAGAACATTGAATAATTTATTACGACATGTTATTAGCTCGACAAGATGTTGTCCAAGCGTTTCAGTTTATGATAACTTGAAATTGCTTGGTGAATTGTTGTATGAGAATGGTGTTAAATGCCAAGAGGTACAGTTCACATTACATTTGGGCAACTTGTCAGTCAGTGTAGATCCTAGGGCTCAAAATAGCGGGCTGCCAATGGCTAAAAGCAGGCCATATTTTAGAAATGGCAGGCAAAACCAAATTTGAACTGTCAAAGTAAAAAAATGGCAGGTGAAATTCTATAGGTATATTTCATTTAATTTCATTTCATTTGCTTACCACAACTCATATATACTAGATCATTTAGTTGACTAAATACGTTTATATTTGAAATGTACAGTAAATCCAAGTTTACTGTAGTAAAATAGACAAGTTTAAAAACAATAAAAATGCATAGGGTTACAGTTAGTTTGCTGGCTGGCCAGGCGGTTGATATATATACTGAGTAAAAATTAAATTTCAGACTCTGTAGTGAGTGAGTCAGGTTGTTTGTCTGTCAGTCAGTGGCAGGATAGTTGCTTTGTTGGTGAACCAATCAGTGAGTCGATCATTTTATCTCGTGTAGTTTTATCAAGAACTGTTGGGCGTTAAACCACGAGGTCTTCTTTTGGAATGTTGTTCAAGTAGGAACTCGGATATTGAGACTCGGAAAGCTGCCATTATTTGTATTGGAAACCTCTCCGTGAAGTAAGAATTATAGAATTATGAAACAAAATTACAAACAAAAGTATTATAAGAATTATAGATTGTTCAGAGAAGAAAATTGTATAAACTAAACTATGTTTATTTATGTATTTTATTAACTCTTTCAGTTCTAAACTGTTCTCGCTAGAGGTCCACTGAGTAAGGATCATCTCTTATTGATCCAGTGTTACTAACAGGAGGAAACCTACTGTAAACTAAACTAACTTTATTTATACTGGATAGATCTATCAGTTCTAAACTGTTCTTCCTAGAGGTCCAGTTAAGATACGTTTACACAATGATTAGTCGGGCTGACGACGACGACATCATCATTGACTGACAACATTCGTCATTAACATTCAGCAAAACCTGAAATCGACCCGATTAATGGTTGTATGTTCTAGAAGTTAATAGTTTAGAGTGAAAACGTATTTCTAATACTGCAGAGATTCAAATGGCTCAATAATTGGTGAAAGGTTTGGAGAAGTTGGTCTATTGGCAATCTTAAATGTGTTACAGACTCCACCAAGAAGAGATGTGATTAAAATAGAACATTGTAAAGTAAGGATCTAAATTTTGTTCTCGTTTCTATTAACTTTGGTTAATATGTAATTTTTACAATTGAAATTTTCAGAAGTTACTTTAAATGAATAGTTTCACTGAACATTATGGGCACCACAGGAAAGTCAATTTCACTGCATTGACACTTACACTGAACAACAGCATCAAACTATATCTCCCAATTCTATTTATTTCCTCCAAATACAAGACTACTACATATAATGAAAAGAGTGAACATTATTTTCTCATTCTGATAACTGCAGATTGACCACCATCTGCTGCTTAGTGAAAGCTACATTTACGAACCTACATTTACTACTGCCCACTACACCATTTGCTATAAAACTATTTTTAGTTTATCAAATAAATAATGCTTTCCTGTTCAAACTAATCAGAGATGATTTTTTTCTTAGTTGATCAATGTATGTTTAAAAGCAATCCAAGACATTCTCCCATGTGTAAGGCCTCTGTTAAAACGACATCTTGGTCAGTTGTTATTGACAATCAAGGTAACAATGACTTGATATTAGACTTGCCCTTTTCTTGGTACAAATGCCAAATATATCTGAAATGAAAAATACTTGAACTGATACACGCACGCACTGCTTACCTATTTTTACATTATTTTAGGACTTTTATATCCTATTCTGTCACGTGTTTGATTACGTCACATGTACGCAGTGCGTATCTATTTTTCACAATGAAAACATAAACTTAAAGATGCCCAGCAAATGTGGCAAGGCAACTTGCCCAATCAGGCAAGCAAGATAAAACGTTCACTTGCCCGTCATGATATTCACTTGCACTAGGCATTAACTTACACCTCTGCTTCGTCGGAAGCTATTTTATATTCTTCTTGTAAGATCTTCGTTTAAAATCCATCACATATTACTGTATTTGTATTGAGTATATTGCGTTTTATATGCGCTATACTGAACGGAATATAATTTCTAAAATATCATTATTTTTTTAGAACTACATATTTTATGGATTTCCTGACTATGAGCTTCCCTTTGCCAACGTTGTCGGCTCTGAATCGTCTTCGCCTCGGGATTCGTCGTCAGGTAAATTATCCATGCTCTACTTGAATCTATTTTTGATAGAGCTATCCAGTATAAATAAAGTTAGTTTAGGTTCCTCCCGTAGTAACACTGGATCAATAAGAGATGATCCTTGCTGGACCTCTAGGAAGAACAGTTTAGAACTTATAGAGCTATCCAGTATAAATGAAGTTCGGCTTAGTTTAGGTTTCCTCCTGTAGTAACACTGGATCAATAAGAGATGACCCTTACTGGACCTCTAGGAAGAACAGTTTAGAAATGATAGAGCTATCCAGTATAAATAAAGTTAGTTTAGTTTAGGTTTCCTTCTGTAGTAATACTGGTTCAATAAGAGATGACCCTTACTGGACCTCTAGGAAGAACAGTTTAGAAATGATAGAGTTATCCAGTATAAATAAGATTAGTTTAGTTTAGGTTTCCTTCTGTAGTAATACTGGATCAATAAGAGATGACCCTTACTGGACCTCTAGGAAGAACAGTTTAGAAATGATAGAACTATCCAGTATAAATAAAGTCTATTTTAGTGTAAAATATATTTGATGTGTTTGATCATTTCAGACATGGAGCCTGATGATTTGTCGCTGCTACAGGTCTCACTGAACCCCGTTAAAGAACGTGCTTTCCCTGCGCGAGGCGCTCTCAAGAAAAAGTCGCGACAAAAACGTGGCAAGCGACAAACGAACGACAAAAATAATGAACAATTTGACGCAGATCCATGCGCGAGTAGAGTACCCGAACACTCGCGTAACTCGCGTGGGCGTCCCGGACCACGAGGGGAAAGAGTGAATATGGATCCAGATACTTCAACAGTTCAGTCGTGGCGGGACAGGGCACCCGAGCAGAATTGGAGACTTGATGACACTACGAATTCACAGTGGTCTTACCCCACGTCCAGTTCCGAATCTGAATTCTCGGATTCTGAAACGGGTCAAGTTCGTAGACTGAGGTAAATTTTCGACCATATCTAGACGCCGTTATGACTAAACGTACAATATAACAATGGTATGACGGTCAGTGTTTATTGCCACGATTCATACTAGAGACAGATGATCCGTCTGGACGAACTTACGTAAAGAAAAGATAGTCCGTTTGATATAAACGCAGACAAACAGACGAATCATTCCTGCCAAAGAGACATTTAATATTATTATTATTATGCAAAGATATTTATACACGGTAGCCTTTCACTTGCGTGATTTTCAAAGCGCCATGTGTTTTAAAAAAAGAATTACAACATTTAACTAAGACATTACATGACACTATTACAAGTTTTATAATAATTAATAAGTAAGCTACGAAAAGAAGAAATAGAATGGGATTCGTCTACCACTCGTAAAAGTTCATAGGGTAGACTATTCCACGCGACAGCCCCACGGGAAGAGAAGCTTCTTTTTAAAAAATCTGTTTTTGGTTTAGGAAGGCACAATTTTAAATTGTTAATTATACTCAGTTCCGGATCCGGCCGGATTTTTGTTAAAGTTCCAGTTCCGGTACACCCCTACTGCATATTGTAAGGACCAAAGCCCAGTCACGAAAGACACCAATAACCACTGTGCCACATTTCTAAATTCATTGATTGTTTAGGTCGGCTACTACTCGAGTAAGAAATACGTCCTTGGTTTGTTTACAGGCAGTGATAAAAGTAAGACCATTAACTATGTTAATAGCTCTGTCAGTTCTGATTGAAGTATTCTCCCTAAAGGTCCAGTAACGGACATACCTTCGTAAAAACTTATTGTTCTTCAGTGTTACTACAGTCGAGGAAAACGAATTACCTGGAAAAAACCTGCTGTGTTTTTTTTTTTGCATAGTGCAGGAATTGAGTCTCGGTCACAGAGATGTAAGACACATCCATAAATTTAGTTTTCTCACTTCAGAATTCTGACAGAAAAGATCTTTTTGGTTTTTGGTCCAGTTTTATTTCTGATGGGAGTGGGGCTCTCTCGTGGTCACTTTTTACCATCATTCAAAACGATGCGAATATGAAGGTATATAGAAAGTTATTCTACTCACTGGTTGAGGCATATACTCACTGTCCTGGTTTGTGTCTGAACTACAGTGCCCGAGAAAGATTAATACTAGCTGTCCTTCCTCAGGAGTAACCCATACTGTGACTCATTGTTTGAATATATTGTTAATCTTAGAATCGTATCGGAGCGATTGCTGTTTTAATGGACCTTCTTGACGGATCTAAACCGTTTCTTGCAGCGGCTGACGATAGGTTGGTATTATAGGGACTGCTTTTTCTGTGTGCTTTCATGTTGTATTCGCAAAACAACTTTATTTAGAAATATCGTATTTTAGCGACCAACAGCATACGGCTTCATCTCGTCCGTTCACGCCTTTCTCGTCTCGCCTTGGCTCAATGGTTCATGAACTGCATCGCTTGTTAGATTTTATTCCTACAGAGAGCTCAGTCGCTGTGCAATGTCAGCTGGTTAAGGTATATAGTCTAGGTCTACTGCAGGTGTAAACTAAACTAACTTTTTTGTATTGGTTAACTCTATATTAGTTCTAAATTGTTCTTCCTAGAGGTCGAGTAAGAGTTATCTCTTATTGATCCAGTATTACTACAGGAGGAAACCTAAACTAAACTAACTTTATTTATACTGGATAGCTCTATCAGTTCTAAACTGTTCTTCCTAGAGGTCCAGTAAGGATCATCTCTTATTGATCCAGTATTACTACAGGAGGAAACCTAAACTAAACTAACTTTATTTATACTGGATAGCTCTATCAGTTGTAAACTGTTCTTCCTAGAGGTCCAGTAAGGATCATCTCTTATTGATCCAGTGTTACTACAGGAGGAAACCTAAACTAAACTAACTTTATTTATACTGGATAGCTCTATCAGTTCTAAACTGTTCTTCCTAGAGGTCCAGTAAGGATAATCTCTTATTGATTCAGTGTTACTACAGGAGGAAACCTAAACTAAACTAACTTTATTTATACTGGATAGCTCTATCAGTTCTAAACTGTTCTTCGTAGAGGTCCAGCAAGCGCTTTTCCTTTATAAAACTAATATTTGGTATTTTTTACTCATGTAGTGCTTGGCGTTATTAGTTCTAAATTGTCCATACCACAAACTTCAACATGGACTGCTGTCAAAAATTGTCCAAACTATTCGGCCATTACTGAAGGAAAATGGTATGTGTTAAACTTATTTTGGATAAGCGGTTTTCCTTAGAGGTCCAATAAGGACCATCTCGTCTGGTGGGTCAAGTATTACTACAGAAGGAAATTGGAAAACCGAAAACCTACGTTTTTTTGGTCTGAGTCTGAGTAAATTATTCGACGATTTCTCACGAGCTATTTTCTACCATAGACGTGTCATTAAAACAGTCGTGTTTGGTTTGCCTCAGCGCTGTACTAACAATAAATGCACCTCTAACTGAAGTCATTGAAACAATGCAAGAGACGAGAATCTTCCCTCTCCAATCTTTCGGAGCGGCTTCGGGGCGTTCCGCCGAGTTATCGGTTCCTTCCGGCGAGTGTTCGAGACCTTCCGTCAGAACTACGAAACCGCCCAAATGTCCATTTCCTTGGCTTATATGTGAATGTTTTAGTATTCTTCAAAGTCCAAACACCGCAAATGAAAAGGAGAGCGTTTCTGACGATGCTGTGTCCACACTACGTTCTGAAGTCTTACTCTTGTTGATCGTTTTTGTACGAAATTATTTTACTCTGTTGAGGTACCTTTTTGACATTTTCTTTATTATTATATGCGATTAAAGTAAAAATTAATTAATTTATTTTTCTGGATAGCTTTATCAGTTCTAAACTGTTCTCCCTAGAGGTCCACTAAGGATCATCTCTTATTGATCCAGTGTTACTACAGGAGGAAACCTAAACTGAACGAACTTATTTATACTGGATAGCTCTATCAGTTCTAAACTGTTCTTCCTAGAGGTCCATGCAGTAAGGATAATCTCTTATTGATCCAGTGTTACTACAGGATGAAACCTAAACGAAACTAACTTTATTTATACTGGATAGCTCTATCAGTTCTAAACTGTTCTTCCTTGAGGTCCAGTATGGATCATCTCTTATTGATCCAACTTTAGTTATACTGGATATCTTTATCTTCTAACTGTTCTCACTAGAGGTAAGGTTTTCTCGTAAGGTGCATTCCGTATTGGTCCAGTATTACTACAATAGGAAACCGAAGTTTCAGTGGAAGCATTCTTATGAAGGTGAAATTATAATCAGACATTTGCATGCTGCAGGAATGACGTCACAAATGTATTACCAACATCAAAATAAGAAATGAATTTTAATTAACGAAAGTGCGCATTTTATTCGCAGGCCAGTAGTGACACACATCAGTCCCTTGGTTCGAGAATGTTTGCAAGACAGCAGCTCGACAATTAAAGTGAACGCGATCAAGGCTCTGCAGGAACTCGCGAGAGTTATGTATCATGCGGTATCAGTGAACGGGGAGGAAGATCTCAGGGCTACGGTTTGTGAGTTTTGGTTAAGTCTTCTTAAAGGTGACATTGTGAAAATTTTACAATCAAAAGATCCGTTGGAAAGCAAAACTAAATCCGCGGCTTGTGATTGTCTTTCTGATATTGGTGCCGGGATTTTTGAGGAACTGACATTTGACAAGAGAATCTTGATCGTGACTGTCTTACTGGGGCTGCTTAACGATGAAGATAGCTATGTCAGGGTATGCAAAAGTTTAGTTTGTTCTTAGTTATACAATTATACTGGGTGTCCAAAAAAAGTGGACGCTGTTTGATTTCATGTAACGTAAAAGCTATAAAAGCTATCGCAATTGCATTCAGAAATGATAAAGTTAGATTTTGATATATAGCACTTGAATTTACATGCAATATTGACTGCGCTATTGATGTTTGAACGTTGGACTACTGTTTTTGAAAATGCAAAATATTAGCATAAAACAACCTTATAATTACCGATGTAGTTATTGCATGTAAATTCAAGTGTTGTATTTCAAAATCTGGGTTGGTCCTTTCTGAATGTAATGATCTTTATTTCATTGCGAGTTTTTACATTACATGAAATGAAACAGTGTCCAGATTTTTTTGGGGGACACCTGGTATGTAAGTATAGGTCAATAAAGTAATTAATCAATTAGTTATGTGTGATTGTTAGGCAGCATCCCTACGGGCTCTTGGAGTCTATGTATTATATCCAGGGTTAAAAGAAGACACAGTGTTTGTCACAGACACAGCCAACGCAGCTCTGAATGGCTTGAATGATGCTGTCCTGTTAGTGAGAATGCGAGCTGCGTGGTCCTTGGCTAATCTCAGCGATGCATTGGTCATTAATAAGTGAGTAGAGATTATTATAAAGTAATCAGGAAAATTGGAAAATTGCGGCCCTGCAATTCCGGTGCAGCGCTCTAACCAACTGAGCTACAGAAGCCCAGTTGTCAAGCTCTAACCAACTGAGCTACAGAGAGACAGTTGTCAAGCTCTAACCAACTGAGCTACAGAAGCCCAGTTGTCAAGCTCTAACCAACTGAGCTACAGAAGCCCAGTTGTCAAGCTCTAACCAACTGAGCTACAGAGAGACAGTTGTCAAGCTCTAACCAACTGAGCTACAGAGAGACAGTTGTCAAGCTCTAACCAAATGAGCTACAGAGAGACAGTTGCCGAGCTCTAACCAACTGAGCTACAGAGAGACAGTTGTCGAGCTCTAGCCAACTGAGCTACAGAGAGCCCAGTTGTCGAGCTCTAGCCAACTGAGCTACAGAAGCCCAGTTGTCAAGCTCTAACCAACTGAGCTACAGAGAGACAGTTGTCAAGCTCTAACCAACTGAGCTACAGAGAGACAGTTGTCAAGCTCTAACCAACTGAGCTACAGAGAGACAGTTGTCAAGCTCTAACCAACTGAGCTACAGAGAGACAGTTGTCGAGCTCTAACCAACTGAGCTACAGAGGCCCAGTTGTCGAGCTCTAACCAACTGAGCTACAGAAGCCCAGTTGTCAAGCTCTAACCAACTGAGCTACAGAGAGACAGTTGTCAAGCTCTAACCACAAGTTCATGTTGGCTTGCGTGGAATAAAAATCAAACATGAACATTGAAATGATTTTTCAGGAATACGAAAGACTTGACGTTTGTTCGTGAGTTCTCGGAAAGTCTGGTGCTACGCTTGATCAATGCCTCGTTAGAGGCGAGTGACGACAGTGAAAAAGTCAGATGCAATATTGTAAGAACCCTCGGGAATTTGACAAAATATCTCGGCGAGGAAAATATCGAAAAGAAAAGCTTCTTAGTTGCAGTTGAAAAAGTTTATGAAGTTTTATCAAAATGCATTTTAAATGGACAAATGAAGACAAGATGGAATGCGTGTTATGCTGCCGGAAATGTCTACAGCAACCTAAGCTTACCAAACGGAGAAACGACAGCATCAATCCAGATGCTAGGTGCACTGCTTTCTGTTGTAAACAGCTGCAAAAATTTTAAGGTAGGGGCATTTTACACATTTCACACGGTGAATGTTTAGAAAATAATGGTACGTGGGTTTTACTGAGCACCATCGTTAAGCAGATGCTGGTCAACCTGCAGTTATCAGAATGAGGGAATAATGTTCATTCTTTTAAGATTCGTAGTCTTGTATTTGATGACAAACACATAGAATTGAGAGATAGAGTTTAATTCACCATAGATGTAGATTTTCACTTTCGTTCCCAGGTTCGTATCAACGCGGTGAATGCTCTGGCAGTGCCTACTTCACGTCGTTGCTATGGTGACGAAGAGGAATTCAAGAAAGTTTGGAAATGTCTTACGGAAACTTTGTCAGGAACTGAAAGTATTTCTGACTTCTCAGAATTCAAATATCGTGATAACTTAAGAGAACAGGTCAGTTTTGTTGTTGTTGTTGTTATAATAATAATAATAATGGTATTTTAATAACACATCATCGCATGAAAATGAATTACAATGTGTTTTACAATTGAATTGAATGGGAATTACAATACTAAAAGTAACTATATTACAATATATCATTAGATTATTAAATAAGAACTTATAACTAAGAACAATTATTTGTTTAAAACACTAATCATGCTAGGGAAAAACTATTACCAAATCTATCAGTTCTACATTTAAAAGAAGCGAATTGTTTAAAATTCCTTAAATTATACACATGTTCGTTCTCAGTGGTGAGAGTTAGATGGGAAGAAAGACGACTGCCCAATGCAATATTTTTCATCGTCTTTTCGCAAAGTTCACCTCGACGTATATCCAGCCTAGGACACTGTTGTTGTTGCTGTTGTTGTTGTTGTTGTTGTTGCTGTTGCTGTTGTTGTTGCTGTTGCTGTTGTTGCTGTTGCTGTTGCTGTTGCTGTTGCTGTTGTTGTTGTTGTTGTTGTTGTTGTTGTTGTTGTTGTTGTTGTTGTTGTTGTTGTTGTTGTTGTTGTTGTTGTTGTTGTTGTTGTTGTTGTTACAAACAATATCATACTGTATCTTTTCTTTAGATTTGTACGACCATCTGTCATATTACGTCATTGACTGACATCAAAGATTTGAGAAATATCGTTCCAACCATTCAACTACACCAGAAAGACTTGACACAACATCTGACAAACTTGTATCAAAAACAGTTGAAGCAAGATAAAGAATCATGCATTAACAATGATGAAGTGACTTTAACAGCGCCAGGCAGTAAGTGTTTATAATTTATAATATTTGTCACATAGTTCAGACACAAACCACGACAGCTTATTGTAGAATACTACCTACACTGGACCACCACGTTTGAGATATCTTTTTCAGCTTGTTCAGACACAAACCACGACAGAATACTACCGACATTGGACGTTACAAATACATACACATTGATGTTTGTGGTGTTACTCTGAGTGTATATCCACACCAGGCGAGCTTGAAAAATAGGCCCGGCCACGGTGGGAATCGAACCTACGACCTGGGCTAGTATTCCAAAGGTCGTAGGTTCGATTCCCACCGTGGCCAGGCATATTTTTCAAGCTCGCCCGGTGTGGATATACACTCAGAGTAACATCACAAACATCATATTATTCAAACCCTAACATTCTAATATTATTCACCTGAGTACACAACAGCAACACAGAAAAAAAACACAAAAAAACCCATTATAAGAATATATTTTTGTGTATCTTTAAAGATCCACCGTTTCTGGTTGCATATGGACATATTATGGCAATGCCTGGGGAATCTCGAATTATTCAGAATATTTATATTGAAGCAAAGAACTGCGCCGAGACCGCACTGAAGGATGAAATGGGGATGTGAATACAGACATGCATAATGAGATCAGTGGATGGGTATGTTGCTTATAGAAAATAAAGTGAAGTTAAACTTATTATACCAGAATACGGTATGATGATCTAGCTAGAATAGTGCAACGTGTACTGGTAATGATCCTGGAAAGAAATCTTACCTGCTGGTATTTTCGGATCATGACTGCATTATAGCTAGCGTACAATCATAGACAATCCAGAAGACACATGTCTTCTGGATTGTCTATGGTACAATGCAGCAATGTTACTCCATACTTCCATCAAAGTACTACCAAATTGAAGATGTGGACTTACAATGCAGGCCAACTCCAGAAATTAATTTGGAGCTACTTGTAAGCAGCTCTAAAAATCATTGACTATACCTTCCCAGAAATAAAAATCTACAGCATACACCTGCCGTGTATACCTATATATATGCATGTACAGACATACAACGAGTGTTTCTCTTCGTAACATTTTTCAATTATTTAAAATGGCGGTCAGTCGGGCATGTTTAAAAAGACAAATTATCCATCAGCTTTTTTAAAACGATAACTGCGTAAAAGTTAAACTTAATTGTTTGTGCTACAAGGTAAGTTCATATATCAACGTTTATTTTATAAATTTCATACAAATTGTTATCGTCTTCAACTAGGGTTAAGGGTTATCTATTATTTATTTATATTATCTTTGTCTGTTAGACTACTAACAACAATTGAGAGTTAGTCGATTAGCGTTTGAATTTTGTTCAACATGAACTTTTAGTAGTTCCATTTATTGACGCCAAACACTCGTTCCCCTTTCGTCGCGCGGCTATGAAATGCTGGCAACCTCTGCAGCCTTCGGGCGCTTCTAGTCTCTCTACCAACACTTTCCAAATGTTCAGTTAATTCTCGAACCAGCAACAACTGCACCGTGCAATCCTTGGCACTGAAACGAGGCCGATACAGCGAGTCGTTGCCCCGACGAACATCCATTGCCGAGGCCCTCTCGCCGAGAATTTTCCGTCTTTGTCGGCGGAGTTCATCTAATGACTCTCTTCTGGGAACAAAATTTGATTCCTCTTCGTAAAAAGAGTTTGTACTGCTTGATCTAGTCACGGGTGGGTCTCTGTAAGTAAAAGTCGTTGGCCGTATACTGTGGGCTTGAATTGTGGAGTTTTTGTCGTGTTTTGATGTGCTTTCATTCTCAGTTTCGTCTTTTTTAACTGTCACCTGTATCTTAGTGATAAATGGATAATGTGTTTTCGGCCTGGGCTTCACTTCATCTTTTTCTATTGGCCCTAATCTGCCTCCTGTAGTTGCTGCTCGCTTCTGTAAAAGGCCCTCCGCCATGTCGAGTACAGTCTAGGTGGAATTATTTACTTCGTGACTTTTGTTGAGTTCTTTGCCTACTGTCAATGTCAAATTCTCAAATACACATCTGCAGCAAATCTATATATAGTGGTAAAATGCAAATTAAGTCGAAACAGCATGAAACTTAGGTAGGAAGAAATTAATCACGCAGTCATTTGTACTGTATTGCGCAGTCTTTGAAGTACAGTATACTTTTCATTAGCCTATATGCAATTTTCTTTTGTGTCGTAGACTCGTAGTCATTAGTTCAACAGTTGAACTTCAACTCCAGTTACTCAAGCCTACGTGTCGCTACGGTTGACGTGGAAAACCAGGCTCAACTCTTCACAAAAATGTCTCCAGTCCGAAACAAGAATCGAACGTACGATATCAGGCTACGTTCCACTATACCGAATAGCTTTGCATAGCGGCGCGGAAAAGCACCTATCCAATACGGAATGTACAACTTTCAGAAGCTGAGCGAAACAACATCTCTCCGTTGCAATAATTCCTCTGAAAATAGCGTTCCTAAGGTATGGATAAGTGTTTTTTCACGTCGCCACGGAAAACTGTCCGATATATAGTGTATAAACGTAGCTTCAGTCTCTCAGAAGTGGAACACATGCAATAGGTCTGTCGATACAGAAGCCCTATTGGATTTTAAGATATTTTATAAATAAACAAGACCTTTATAACATGTTGAAACATAGTAAGGAAGGTACTATTTCTATCCTAAACTGAAATTATATCTTCCGTGTTTTATCAAAATTAAATATCCGAATATCTTTAACATTTTACGATTTCATGATATATTATATACATGTATGCATTATAAGGGAAACGATAGTAATATATATAGTCAACATAAAGTTGACTAAAAGTAAATATTATAATTTGAATATTATGTGTTAAAATTTAAAATTATCTACGTTATAAAATACACATTAGGAACATTACCTGGAACTTTTTCAAAATTCATTTGGAGTCGTCAACAAGTCTTTCCAGCCATGTGGACTCATATAAGCCGACCCTTGACTGTTGTTATGGACAAATAGTAAACTTAAGTTTTAAACATTGGAGCCATCTGCAGCCCTAATTAAATATGCGTACCTGTTAGCGTCTTGAATAATTTATAATGTATGCGACGTAATTACTAATGAGAAGCACCGCTATAATATCAGTGTTAATTCGGGCACAGCTATTACTGTACGAAAGAACCGCTTCAAAAAAGTGAAATATCTGGATCCAGCAAGAAGATTGAGGAATATACTGCTTAATCTGTCATTTGAAACATAAATACTGAGGCGATTTATACATAATGGCGTAATGTCAAATTTTGCAGTGTTTTTACGCAGTTTTAAGGAACACTAAGAAAGGCAAATTCAGCATCTGAGGAACATTAAACACTTTTTAGGCTTGCTTTCATTTCATATTTCTAAGGCCGAAAAGCTGTCTAATTATGATCCATGGTGTGAAATTATTTGCAAAGTTTTAATTAGTATTTTCGCTGCCTTTGAAGGTGACTTAGAAATTGAGTAATTATAAGCTATTGTGCTTCTGCGTCAGCTGCGATCTTTTCGTAGCCATTCGTTAATTTTTTTATGAGAAATAGGCAACGTCAGAACTCCCTTTACAAATGCCAGAACTCCCTTTACAAATGCCAGAACTCCCATTTCAAATTTAATTCTTAAAAATAACCTTTATAGAAAAATATATATATCCCTTTGCAATAAAATTTGTTTATATTTAAAAAAGATTTAGTTAACCGTTGAGTTATATCACAGAATCATCCTCACAGACATGAAAAATTCTTTTCTGAAAGTGATGCTGCATTTGAGCGCATACAGTATAACTTTCCCAAACCCAAAATCTATATATATATATTTGTGTTTTTACATTAATAGTATATTTCACCAATCTAGTGCACGTTTTGTAGTATATATCTTGATGATATATCAATGTTTGAGATATGTTAAGTTCTTGCTATATAGATCCTTCTCCACTTTATATTTCAGCCCTAAAACAGACAGAAATGAAGAAATTAGGAGAAATAATGCCAAACAGTTTATGAAAGTTGCATATTCAGCTTTCGCAAGTGACGTCGACATGAGTCTAGGCCCAGGACCTTTTACTCCGTACCCCCAAATTGCCTTGGTTCATAAATGGTCATAAATAGTGTTGTATTTTATATTTACCTTATTCGACGGACATCGTCCTGGGTCAAAGCGAATATTATCAATTCCAATAATCCCTGTAAGCCCTGCCGATAACGTCGCTTCAAACACGATCTAATGTTAAACGAAAGAGATTATTGAGAATGCTTAACATCATTATATCTCGAAATGAGTACGTTCTCTGGTTTCCTTCAGTAGTAACACTCTACAAACAAGGAACGTTTCTTACTGGATCTCTGAAGAGAACAGTTACTAAATGATAGTGCTATTCAGTGCAAAGAAAATTAATTTAATTTTAGGTTTAATTTGTAATAACACTGTTCAATATGTATAAAATTGTTTGCCTAAAATGTTACCTTGTAAGACTGGCTTATTTGGAAATCTATTTTCTCTTCTTTCCAACTTTCTGTCACCGACAAATACCGTTTCGTTCTCGTCACTTGTGCATTTCCGTATCGCACAAGCCACTTGATACGGAGTCTTGAATATGCTCCTTTGCGACTCAGCTTGTAGGAAAATGAAAGACAAGCTCTGGCAATTTTCACCTCAGGGCTTGCAATGGAGCCCACTTTAATCCCTTTTTGTCGACTTGGACGAATTCGCAGATAATATCCTGTGAGAATGTGAAGTTTTTTTATTATACTTGGTAGAGTTTCAGACATGTTTTGCCACCCCGGTTCAAGTCTTGTTGTAGACAACTACCGTCATTCAGTTACGCCATGTGCCATGCTTCAGGGTCATTACGATATTGTTCAAAAGACCTCCTCCAATTAGATGGAGGTTTTCTAAACAACAAAGCAATTCCATTGTTCTGAACACAAAACAGTTGGGGCCTGTAAGAATTACTGTTCCGAAAAGCTGGGTATTATCTGACGCTCTCAAGCAACGCTTAAGTGCCAGAACTTGTCCAAGTGAGAGTTACAAGTCATTTTAAAACTTTACTGCTCCCTATATTTGCTTACCTGTTCCTCCTTCTCTTTGCCTCAACCAGTTCAAGTCATTACCCCGGATGTTCTGGCTGCTTTTTGCCGCCAAATTCCTCCAGTGACAAAAGTTTCTGTTGAAATCACAGTTTAAAGGACTTCTAGATCTTGTTGTAGTGGTTCTCGTGATCGTCCTCGTGATTGTTGATTTTGGTCTGACAGGTTGCGGTGTTTGACCTTGGCGCCTTCCTGTGGAAACAACACAGTTCCCTTTCTTGCCATCTGTGAGGATGTTGTCACAACCTAGAGTCTAAAATATAAAAGAACAAACTTGTTATTGTTTTTCTTCATTTTCATCTATCTTCCTTTCTTCCACCCATTTTTCCTCTCCTTCTCCCCCCTCCTCCTGGCTTTCTCTTTTCTTCTTCTCTTCATTTCTCGTTTCCCTCTTTCACTCCTCCACTCTTCTTTTCTTCACTCTTTTACTCCCTCCCATCCATCTTTCCTCCTTCCCTATCCTCCCTTTATTCCTTCTTCCCTTCCTTCCTTTCTCTTCTCCCCTTCCCTTTCTTCACTCCTCCACTATTCTTCCCTCTCTTATTCATTTCCGTAGCCTTTCTTTCTTCCCCATCCTCCCTTCCTTTCCCTTCATTTTCCATTCCTTCTTTCACTCATCTTTTCTTCCCTCACATCCTCCCTCCTCCATCCATCCCTTTCTCCGATCCCTCCATCTTCCCTGCCTTCCTCCTATCCTCCCTTCCACCCCCTCAATTCCCTTCCTTTCCCCCTCTTCCTCCCCTCTTGCATCCTCCCTCCCTTTCTTACCAACGTCTCAATACCTTGCATATTCCTCGATAACAAACCCCAGTTGTGGTTTTTGTGGAACAGGTTGTTCCATCGTACACATGTACAGGAAACATAATTCGTGTCGGACTTTTCTTATCGCTCGTTATACATTTTATCTTGCAAGGATTCTCTTCAACTAAGCGTGAGGAAAATACAAAAAAAAACATTCTTGAAACTGCCTTCTGTAACACTAAGAATAGTGGTATCCAGTCAAGATCCAGTGATCGGAATGTTCCATTCATGCTGTATATATTACAAATGCCACCACCTTACCTTCCTTCTGTGTGGTACTTGAGCTAGAACATAAACCAGATCTAAATGTGATGTCGTCCAAAGCTATATCGCTCTTATATCCAGCACCTTTTTTCTTCGCCAGGAACGAAAGCTGGTAGAAAATGTAATGAGACATATTCAATATCTCAGCAAAATAAAGTAGGGATAGCTCTATCAGATCTGAACTGTTCCCCCTAGAGGTCCAGTAGGAGTCATCTCATATTCATCCAGTGTTAAGGGTAAACATAAACTAAACTAAACTAACTAGGATAGCTCTATCAAACTGTTTTTCTTAGAGGTCCAGTAAGTGCTATATATGCTCATGTTTTACCTTGTATGGACTATAATTCTGCACATTAATCTTGTGACGATACCATCGGTTCCCTTTGTTGCCAGACATTCTCCACAAAACGGTTGAAACTCCTCCAGTAAATTTAACGACTTTAAGTTGACCCATTTTGTTGTCTCCCCACATGTGATAAGAAAATTCCAAACAACCTTGACGAATTTTGATAAAAGGACTCGACAACACGGCTTTTGCTTTCGTTGGTGTTGAAGCCTCGAAGTAGATGTATTGACCTATGACATGTTTTTTGGGAAAGCATCAATAGTTATGCTTAAACGTAAACTTTTGACAACTTGAGTACTGCACTCTGTCTAGTTGGGGAGGGATGTGTGACACAGTGGTGGTTATACTGGTTAGTTCATGTGTCGTTCATCTTTGCGATAAGTTTCTACAATGTGAAGTTGTTTGATTATTATTTCGCCTCTGTCCCTTCCTTTATTATTCCAGTCCCTTCCTTTATTATTCCAGTCTTCTTTAGAAGTAAACCTAAACTAAACTAACCTAAACTAACTTTATTTATACTGGTTAGCACTACGGGTTCTAAACTGTTCTTCCAGTAAGGATCATCTCTTATTGATCCAGTGTTACTACAGGAGGAAACCTGAACTAAACTAACTTTATTTATACTGGTTAGAACTACCAGTTCTAAACTGTTTTCCTAGTGGCCCTCCGTTATTGCTAAACTAATATCTCTATTAGTTCTGAACTGTTCTACCTAGAAATTTAGTAAGGATCACCCCTTATTGATCTAGCCTACACAAGGGATCTAAACTAAATTAAATTATATCTTCAGATGTCCAGTAAGAGAGTATTTAGTCTGCTTGCTTGTGGGAGCAAAATCTTAGATAAGGTACCTTTCGCTGTCTTGAGTGTCTGATCAACAGACGGCCCTGTATAACTTGATGGGGTTCTACCCTTGTGCAAAGTCCATTGTTTGAGTCCAGTGGTCTTGTCATTGCTCCATCCACATGTTCCCGCTTCGAATGTACAGTCCAGATTTGCTAAAAGAGAAATTTTCAATATCGACGTCGGTACATTGTTATAACTTACCAGTTACGATCCAGTGACTTTTCATTATTTTGAAAATCCTACTATTCTCCATGCTATCCCGTGATATTTATTTAGCCAAGTTTTCGATTCAAACAAAAACAAACCTGTTGAATCGTCATAAAATTTCCATGTTCTTCCAGGAGCATTCTTCCTCCCAGCCACTACGCACACGGCGTCTTTTTCTGACACACGTTTTGGACAAACCTTGAATGATGTCAAGAGAAATATAGAAAAGAACAATGGATGCATAATTTGATTTAAGAATTTCATTCTTTATCTCAACATTCCTACCCTGGCTGTATGACACATTTTCACTTGTCTTCTGATCCCGACACAGTAACGTCCGCCATTCCTTGGCCTGTCGAGAAAGTTATCATACATTAATCACGATCTTTTAACTCTAGTACAAAAAGGTTAGTTTAGTTTAGGTTTTCTCCTGGAGTAACAATAGAGTAGTAACATATGACCTTTACTGTGACAGAGCTATCCGGTATAAATAAAGTTGTTTAAGTACTATTTAAAAACATAATGCACCAACGACGTATTCCTAAATTCTACAGTGCTCACGTACAGCGGTTTGTTGCACATCCGGGCACGTGTTTGAACTCCAGTACTGCACGTTCGTGAACATCTCGACCATTGGCCCCAGCGCCCCCAGCCTCCGTCGACTCTAGGGAGTGTTCTTCTAGTTGAGACTGTAGCAGTAGCAGTAGCCCCTTTTGAAGACACAGCCCCTGTTCTCGACGTGCATTTTCCTGATAAGCACCACTAGGAAGAAATGGAAAAGTGTTGTTGTGTTAGTAGCACTGTGGCTGGCGTCTTTGCCTCTGTGACATGGTCTTGGGTCTTACAATGTGAAAAATGCGCAAGTTGTTGCTGATCTACAAGCAAGTTGTAACATGTGTTCGCTCTGCTTGTTCCCAGTTGTTGTGACCAGTCTGGAACAAGCTGTTATCAGCTTGTCACAAGGTTGATGACGATAACAGTCTTGCT